>VYYI01001325.1:0-20375 GCA_021029175.1 Bilobella aurantiaca
AAACAGATTTGAGATATGTTGAGTAGTTCCTGAGATAATCGCGGTACTCGGACAGACAGACAGACGGACAGACTTGACGAAAACATAAGTAGCTTTCAGCTTCGCTTCCGCTACTAATAATATACGCGCAATATAAGTACAGCTATACATTACTATTTGCTTTTCTTAGTATTCGGTGATGTCAATTTTGTATACAAAATATAGTAGGCTAATTTAGCTTTCGTGTTTTTTAACCTCTTAAGTTTTCAAAATCTAGTGAAGCGCATAAAATTACCAATGCTCGATATCCAGTTCATATTAATTAAAATCAGTAGAGATAAAGTATCTCGAAATTGTCATTGCTAAATACATGGTTTCATAGCACATGGCTTAGCAAGTTTTCGGCTACAAGTCTCCTCACCGTAGTAATTATATATTGCTATGAATACGTAAGGAACTCATGTTTGTGCAAATTGCTATTATCTGCTAAAACGCAATTGAAAATTCCTACATTTGATTACCCCAGTGCAACATCACAAGGTTGGAGCAGTTTATGACTATAACATGTATCTTTAATTAGGGGGTTCGAAGTTTGCCATCAGCTTTACTTGAAACTCGGGCAAATGAGGGGACAGTAATAAAATAAAATAGTAGCACATTACATTGATTGTGTATTATTTGAATACTTATGCTCGCTTTAAGCTGTGAACGTGTCGAAACAACCATTTTGAAAGTTCTAAATCATAGTACCTTTTAAATCATAAAAAAAAATTCTATAGAAATGTCGAATGATTTATAATTAGTCATAATTATTTGACAGTGTGCTATTAAAATGTCTATGAAAAAGAAGCTGAAAATTTTGACAGTAAGATATTTTTCCGTTTCAAGTTAAACCATCACCAAATGGCATTAATTTTCAATATTGTGCTTATATTTCTATTCGCGATTCCTCACTCACTGTCACTACTAACGTCAACGGAGTTGCTAAATTCGTTCCTAGGAAATGGATTCACACATTGTGTTGTCTACATCATAGAATTTCCATCAAATGCACGAGTTGAGAACATAATATTCCCTACAATACGTTTCAAAATTCAGAAACCAATCACCAGTATGTGGCTGGAAGAAAGTAGATCTCAAAATCCAGAGTATCACCGCTTCATTGAAAATCACCAGATATTTTTGCCTTTAACTACAACTCCGCGAATATTCCCAGGTTTCAAGCATTCTTGCCTAATAACGTACCTAATAAACCCAGAGTCACGTGAGTTCTTTGAAGCCTTTTACCGTCCCTACTTCACGTTACTGGGTAGCCTACGTTGCTATGAGAAATCTTCTTACGTCGTTTCTGTGCAGCTCTACAATAATAAACAATTTGAGCCACCAGGACAGCAGTTGGTTGATTCTTATTATGGCAGCATAGAGTACCATCTCTTCTTGCGGAAGTCAAACAAGTCGGAGGTTTTTATAAAAGAAAGCGTCAGATGCTACAGTGAAATGACTAGTCAAGTACCCACTGAGGACTTGGTTTCCAAAGGGCTCCGCAAGGTCCTTGATGAAGTTCATCAAGATATGATCCACTTCAGCTGCCCTATCAAGTGGAGGTTTCAAACTCTTAGTGGAGACCTGTTTACAACGGGTACACCTGAACCGGTAAATAAGGGTAAATCCAATGGTAAGAAAATAAGAACCAAACGCGCATCAAAACAGGATAATAAGAAAGCTGGTAAGAAAAAGGAACAAAAGCAAGGGAAAGGTAAATCTTCTGCAAATGATCACATTGGCAAAGAGAGTCGTGGCGGTGTAAAATCACATAGAAATGACAAGGAAAATAAGCAATCGACAGATCACTCCAATTATTTTGGAATAGAGGAACTACTTATAGACGCAACAAATTTTCTTCGTAGCAACTATAATAAAACGTACGATTCTGTGGGAAAGCAAGACAAAAAGGAGGATATTGGAATTATGCTTGTCAATCCCGAATTCTTTGCAACAGATAGCAACTACGCTTCTGTCTCGACAATTTACCCAATTGACGTAATTAAGCACAATTTTTTGACTTGCCATGAAATGATACCAGTGCTCTCGTTTTTAGAGTATGTAAACACATTCAAACTCGATTTATGGGTCACTGCACTGCTCTTTTTTGCTACTGGTGCAATTGTTCTTAAATTCTTGTTTATACAACTCAAGTTTGACGGCAGTTTTCTCGTGTGGGTATACACCACTATTGTGGAACAGGAACTAATAATTTCCAAAAAAGTTGAAAATATTTTCGCCATGAAAATTTTGATCGGAACATTGCTATTTGGTGGGTTGGTGCTAACCAACACATATAAGGGACTGCGCATGCGTAACTTGACTCTACCACTACCTGGTGGTCAGATCAAATATTTCCAGGAGGCAATCGACCTAGGGTTTAACACCTTGCTGCAAATTGACAAGCAGATTTATATTGATTATCAGCTCGACTTAGTTCGCTATAAAGGCTATGGCCACCAGACTCCGTTCTCATATACAACGGTTTACAATAGGCTGTTCAATTTAATTAAAAATTATCATAGCACGCAGAATGTCTTAGCTGAAAAAGCCTTAGCGCAGATGCATATACCGCAGCGTAAAAAATATGACGCGGAAGATGAGCTTTGCAAATGCAATCATACAATATTGCTTGATGAACCACTTGAATTAAATGCCGTACTTCTAAGACGACTCAAAAAGGGAAACACCAATTTGTATTTGGGAGAAGATGCTGTGTTTACATCTATAAAATATTTTAGTTTTTCGTCCACCAACTGGGAGAGAACAGGAATTTTTAACCGGAAATTGCAGTCGCTCATGCACTCTGGGCTCTTCAAACAAATGACTAAAAATACGCTAATTGAGTTTGAATTAGCGAGCTACAGGGCCCAACTTGGTACGGTGAAACCAAAGGCTCTTGCTATTAAAACAAATTTCATTCAGACGCTATTTATTATTTATGGTTGTTTTGTAGCCACGAGTTTTTTAGCTTTGATACAAGAATTTCTTCAATTATTGAAAAATTTCTGCATGTAAGTACCTAACGAATAAATTACGTAATCAAATTTAAATTAAAGATACATTTGTAAACAATGCATTACTTCTTCAATGGGGGTTGCTTTTGTATCCAATTTATTTAGGTTGTTGAATTTTGGTTAAGTAAATCATTTTGCATGGGGGAGTGGAAAACAGGACCAACAAAACGCGTAAAGTAATGTAATGCTAAAGGAAATATAAAGAACAATTCATCTTTTTTAATTTAATTTAGAATGTGACTAACTATTAAATATGTGAGAATGTATATAAGACGTTTAGTTAAGACAATACTTAATAAGAGGATGATTCTTTGTTTAGACTTAGCAAGTATCAGCTTGTTGTGAAGCACAGAAGGTTAGAAAATACAAATATTTGTGGATGACACCAATCTTGTTTTTGTTGGGAAATGGGAGCAAAAGGAAGAATTCTTAGATCTCATAAATTTGGAAATGCAGAAAGTTTTAAATTGGGTGAAAGAAAATTATCTAATGATCAATGAGGAAAAAACAAAAATAGTAGTTTTTGGTCCTAAATCATTAAGAGCTAGATTTGGAACTGTTCAAATTAAACTGAACAATTGTGCTGTAGGTTTAAACGAAAATGTTAAGTGCTTAGGATTAATCCTTGAATCTGACCTAAAGTGGAACTTGCATATATAGGAAGTCACTAAAAAGTGTTATTCAATTATTAGTAGACTCTATAAACTTAGGGATTACTTTCCAGTAAAAGCTAGGAAAATATTAATGGAGGCCACGGTAGGTTCAGTTTTGCAGTACATGCTTGTGATATACGGGGAAACCACCATGAAAAATTTGAAGAAAATTGAAAAGGTAATTAGGACCATGGGAAGGTACGTAATAGGAAAACGGAAATACGACCCCATTGCATTGGATATAACAAATGATCTTAACTGGCTTTTTCCAAAATACCTCTATGAGTATAGAGTGCTTTGTACTGCGTCTAAAATAATCAAGGAAAAAAAAGTTGGAATTTTTGATAATTATTACCGTACGGTTTCGGGTTTGCATCAATACCCAACGTCGAGGGGAAAAAGTTAGTTACTAATTGTACATGGAAGTCCAAATATGGTTTGGGGACATTTCGGAACAAATCTGTTCAGTTTTGGAATAAACTTGATGATAAAACGGTTAATGCTTCAAATTATTTTAAGTTTAAGCAATTGGTCAAACTGGTATTAATAAAGAAACAAAATGATGACTTGTTATTAAAAAGTTAAGATAGGGTTAAGATTTGGCTAACGTAGGGTTAAGGTATAGGAGTTAAGTTAAAGTCAATATAGGGTTAAGATAGGATTAAGATAAGATTATGACAAGTTTAACAAAATGTTAATTTTAGTTAATTTAGTGAGCCCATACTCACCACAATATGCTTATGCTCACCACAATGAGCCTATGCTCACCACAATGAGCCTATGCTCACTTAACAACTTCTTCTCAGGATTATTAGCCTATGCTCACCCAACTGTAGCCTATGCTCACGATAATTTTTAGGCTCATCTCAATTGTATACTTTACCTAATTTGTATATTTAATTTTATTTGCGTATAATTCATTTAGGTGTAAGACCACGTGTTGTGGGTACCTTAATGAAAAGTAATAGAAATTTTTTGTAATTTTGACCGAATAAAATAAATAAATTACTCAAAAAAAAAAGCACAGAAGGTTCTTAAGAGTAAGATAATTAATGGTTTATGCAGTCAAGTTTTGCGGTTTAATAAAATTTTATCTTTTTTTTTTAAATATTGTGTACCGGTCTAAGCGCGCATTCAAATATACTCTACAGGGGCCCATGAGAAAACTGCTGATACCTGTACCTTCTTTCTTTGTTTCTTACTAATATCATGATGTTTGTGCAAAAAAAACAAAAATTCCTCTGTAGAAGCAAAAACAAAATCTCAACCCTTTCCATTACCCTTCAAATATTTAACGGACGCACACACGCTGATTGTCTTAGAAAATGACAATTACTATGGAGAATTTGAAAAATCAAACATAAGATGGCGAAAAGAGTGACAGCATGAAATTTGAGAAATTGCGGCAAAATAAATAGAAGCTTCTCAAGTTGTCTAGGGTTAGGGATTTTTGTTTTATGTTATTTTTATGTTTTTTTGTGCGCGCACTTATGGTCAAAAACTGAAATTAAAATTGTACATATCCCCCACACCAAAAAGTGTTTTGGCCAAATATGAGGTATTTCTGAATCTTGCAAGACTTGACTAATACTTGTTTGTTGTGTGATAATTTATATGTTATTGTAAGTACGTAATCTGGGTATGTCTAATGCTATTCTATTATTCAATCAAACTGTAGAAATATTCAGTGCCTGTATCGTTTTCTAATTTTTCTCTTGTTAACGGCAGAAAAAATTAGTTGAGCTTGCATAGTATATGCCTTTTATTTCTTACATTATACTAACTTACGGGTTAGAATTATGGATGTATTTAGATTTACATAATATAAACACTGAGATTGAACATGTGACTTTTGTTAACTATAGGGTTTGGTGCTTAACAAAGTGGTCGAAAAAAGTACAACTTCGTGATGCAGCTTTAACTACGATTCCAAAGTGAAAAGGAAACGTTATCTCATAGCCGGTGACGGCTAAAAGTGTTACTGACACTACGCTCGTGCAACTATACGAGAAGAAACTAAAAATTGACAGTGAAATTAGCCAAAAAGTACTTGACATGAAGGCTAGTAAAATTAAGTTGAAGACAGAAAAATTTACTAAAGAGTACCAAAAATGGGAAAGAAGGAAAACGGGAGCGCCAGAGGAAGCGAATTCCACTGGAACAACAAGAACGTACTATGCAATTAGAAACGCAGAATTTGATGTCAGAGCTTCTAGCTAAGAAGATGTGACCGACGCCGGTATCTGACCTTGATTTATTTATTCAATTCTTAAATTTCTCTGGAACGTTGTTCACATAGTTCTCTGAGGTTGGTGTGTTTAGATTATAGTTTCACTATACAGTGTTTCCCAAGGAAAACGATACACCGTAATAATAGAAACTTTGTTTATGCCAAAATCATGGAGAGAAATTAGTAAGAAAAATATGGAATTGAAAGCAAAAAACCCCATAACTTGAAAAAAAAAAGAAAACAAACTAAAAAACTCTCCATTGTTTACAATTTTTCCAAAATCTCCATTAACAAATCTTTTGGGTTGTATCGTTTTACTTGGGAAGCACTGTATATACTATATAGTATACTATATATATATGATGTTTCATAGCCGTATAAACAAGCTTTAAATATTTTTAGAATAGTCGTTTCCACTATGTACTTAGCCAATGGTTGAAGTCATACCTTCTGATTAGTATCAGAGGTCACCAAATTCCCACACTACACATACGTGAAGCTCACTCATCGTGCGGTTCGAATTTTGTTGTACAGTTGATTAGGTTTGATGAGAAGCTGTTTAAGAGCGTATCCTGAATTTCCATACAAATAAAAGGGTTGCTCAGTCTCAATCAGTCCACTTGCTTCTAGCATATAAGAGTTGTGTCGCCTTGCTGGTACGTTTCTGAACAGACTTGCAATGATACCATTTGGGAAAACTACAGACTGATACTTGATTACATACACTCGCTTATGAGCGCTATAAAACTCCCGTTGGTGATAGGATGGTCTTCTGCATAACTTGTGAACAATTCCTAAACAAGACAGGGTAAATTGCTATCGCCGGTTTAAACGTGCTTTACTTGGTTACAAGCTATCAATTAAACCGAAGCATCTTGCCAACGGACACAGTCATTGCGTTTCCAGAAGGTGTTTATCGTACCTTCAATGCCTGAGAACTTATTTGTATATTGCATTTTTGCTCTCGAGTGCACGTTGCAATATTAGAATGTCCATTTTATTAAAACAGGTAATGTTTTTGTTATCTGTTATCGTTCCGTTAGCTGTAGTTTACCAGTTTAAACCAGTTCAAACCGGTTATTGTGCTCTCTCCTTGTCCGCACTCCTTACCAAGAGTCGGTCAGTGAGCCAATGTAAAGGCAGATTCTCGGAACTGTCCACAGACTGTTACTCTGTCCGACTGCACACAGAGCCTGGCAGGATCACAATATGTTGTGACCCCAGTATCTCAATTCTTGTGACAATAAACAATAGGTTATTGACCTAGTTGGCATCAACTTCCGTTTTTGTTCTGGGTGATTTATTCGGCATTACGGAGAGCATTTGGTTGTTGTTAACGAGCGTCATAGCAAGTCATAGGGCATTAATTAGTTGCCCGTCCCGAGTAACGAGTGTCAGTCACTTGCTCCTACTCCTGATAGCCCCAACGGTGGGTCATTGATTTTCTGACCTGGTCAGAAACCTCGTGGAGACTGCACCATTACAATATCACACTTGAAAATTTGCACAATGTTTCTACTTTCTCATTTATTGTATGTGAACTTAGAAAAAAAAATTTCTCAAGAGTTTTTCTAGCCGTTTGAAAACCAAGCAAAAAGCAAAATAATTTCTTCACCCAAAGCTCCTCCGTTTCCATTTTGACTAATTTTTATTCGACTACTTTCCCATACATCCACATATCTTTCTTGAGTTAATAAAATGACAATAATACAACAATGATCTTCTACGTACAAGTACGAAATTGACATTTTAACTACAGTAAAGCTACTAAATTTAACATTTAACTCCAGACTATTTATGTATTTTGCTAGCCTGGACCAACTAATTAATAACTAACCATAAATTAAGCTATTAGAGTTTATGGTCGTTGAGCGGGAGGGAGTTTCGGCGAGCGTTACAGTATATGAAATATTACGAGCTTACATTTCGATAATAGGTGCACAGCCTCGAATCACAGTAGTTTTTTTATTGCTCATTTACCACTTTCTGTTTCTCCTTACAAGACCACAATTACAAGCAAATTCACAATGAACTAAATTAAAGTACATAACACCTATAGTTGGAAAATACAAAATACTATATTCGATTCGCAAATGCAAAAATTATTAATTTTAAAATGTACACTAAAACTACAGTGTACTAGTTAAACGTATTCGGCTTATCGCATTACTTTTGACCTTGCATTGTAAAACGTTCTACAATTGCATTTATCATTGAATATTTATTTTTAATGTGACAATATGCTATGTGGTCGTACTATAAGCTCGTAATTAGCATGGCGAAGTGGGAAACTAATAATATGGGGTTGAGGTAGAGAGGACTTTGCAAAACAATCCTAGCCTAAGCCTTCAATTGTATGTGTACAGGTATACATATACATGTACTACTACTGCTGACGATAATCAGCATACTGCTTAACAACTCCTTCAGGAGTACTCTCTCCAAAAACCTTCGCAATACTTCCATCTCCCTCTTGTACCACTAGGAATACCATGCCAGGTTTAACTGTCTCATCTTTGTACTCCCCTATAAAGAATACTTGTTTTCTATACACTGTCTTAATGTTTACTCTCAGGAGTAATTCCGCGCTTTTATGAAGCCATTTTGCATTCTTCTTGATTGCCGGTGTCATTGTTGAGTAAATTTCCTTACATACATCCCATGCATAGATGTACTCAAGGCGTATCCAGTGGAATGCATAAACGCCCTTGTAGCCAGTCCAAAAGCTGTCTTCAGTCTGTGCAAGAGAACTTGTAAGCTCTCCTTTAGTGGCAATGCATGTTGCTTCTCCCTTCTTATTCCCAAGTACAGTTGAAAATGCCACAAAGAAATATTTAGGTTCTTTTGTCTTCGTCAAATAAACAGCGACAATCAACTCGATACTCTGAGCCCAGACTGTTACGGCATTAAATATTTTGTCATATTCGGCAATTCGCTCTTTGGTAATGTTGTGCCAGGTATGTTTACATAGTGTTGTGCCTGCTTTCCAATCAGGTAGTAGAGCAATAGGACGTAGAGCATACGATTCGGCGTATATTTGAATAACTTGTAAGTTGACAAAATGCGACATCCTCAACTTAACTTGTAACGGAAGTATTCTGATGGTTGATACTTTTCGAGTACTTTCCGCCACGTTAATAGCAGCAAAGAAATAGAACCAGCGTAATTCTTCACCATCTTTAAGGCTTTTCAATTTTTCATCAACGTTAAGGGCTGGCCAATTTCCGGCTACTAAAAGAAGATTTGAATGAACATTTTTCAAGTCGGTCGCTGAAGCGCTGAAAATTTCGTATTCATTTTTGTCGGTCGGCGTCCAGTGACCAGCGGCTTCTAGGGTTTGTTGAGCGATTGAAACTTTGTCAGCAAATTCTGGGCTGTCTTTGACAAGCCATTTCTTGATAAAGTAAATTAAATAAATATATAATAATATAAAATATATAATAAATAAAAATAAAATAAATCGATTAAAGCAATTAGCCCAAGGTTGATACTTAACGTAATTGTTTAACGGTGTATTTAAAAAAGAATGTATTATTCGTACTCACCCGTTCTCCCGGCCGTCCAGTTGCAACAACACCAAAAAAAAGTTGTAGTACAAGACAAATCGAAGGCAAAGTTACCATTTTCTTATACGAAGGGCAATAGCACAAGGATTCTACACAATTGAAAGTGCTTGCAAACGACGGAGGTTGGAAAAATGCTAGAAAAACACTGACGTTTTAGCTAAAGTAGGCTACGTGTTTAATACGAACAATCCATTCTTCTTACCTTCAACTTTGCCCAGCCTCGAGGTGGATTGCTGACGTGATAAGCCCTCTCGTTCTTCATAGCAGTTTACTTATTCCTCTAAAATATAATGAAATGATAATACTGTTTAAAGTATTAGTTAATCAAATATAATTAATCATATTTGATTTATTTATATATGTTTTATTAACTAATAACATCATAATGTCAAAGCACTCTGGAGCGATTTCGGAGAACATTTTATCAATAATCAAGTCTCACGGCCCAGAAACATTCTTCATCACGAGTATGTTTTAAGTTTTATTGTCCATCATTTGAAAACCAGTTTAAAGTTTCAACTGGTAGAATTGAAGGCCTTACACGTGTCCTTTAGCTTCTAGAAATTAATTAGAGACTCAAATTAAACTTAACTGATTACATAATGACCAATTTATTCCTTAATCAACTCAAGACACCCTAAAGTATTCAATTTTTAAGTAATTAAAATTGTTGTCAATTGTCAAACTAAAATTAAAAACTGTTGTTTTCCTGTCCAAAATAGTAGGCTCTCGGTCAAGCGATTTAGTTTAAATACAAAATTTAGACAATTTAACTTTTAAATTTTAAGCAAACTTATGTTCAACTAATATAAATTTTATAAATTACAAGTATTTTAACACCATCTATTGCTAGAATCTACCTGGTTTATTTAAAGGTTTAGAAAATTGAGCAAGGCGCCATCTTAATTTATTGAATAAAACAGCAAGCCTTTCAATAAATATTTTGTGGAAAATTTTTACAACGTCAAACTCTTGCTTTGAGGCACTATTTGCACAACGCCTACAATTTACCGCCGCGAATGCAATAATCGCCTTTACGGAAGTGCCACAAATTTTGAAACCGTTGTTTTTTATGCCCGGACCGCACCGGACAAACAAATTTCAATTTCTTAAATACATATTCTTGTCTTTCTACACTTCGTCTTCGTAACAATTGGTAGTGTGGAACTCTAGTCTAGTAAGTTAAACATTAGCCTTTATTACTCTGTTTAATAAAAAAACAGTACCGACACTGGGTAAAGTAACTATTTTCAAAATTAAAAAAAAATGGGTACAAAAAAACTGTTCGAAATTAAAAAAACTGGGAAAAGTAACTATTTTTGATTTAAAAAATTGCAGCCTTAATACGCTCCACTTGGAATCGCAATAGTCGCCACCTACCAAAATTTACGTCTCCGCAAAGCGCATAAATGCATCACAACTCGAACTGACAATGAATCGGCCGCTGTAATATTCATGTTCAATAGTTGCGAAAAAACGCAAAGCTCGACGTGTACTTTGGACACCATAAGTATTGCACACGGACAACACTTTACCATACACGTACTATACAAGTACGCCACAAAGTTTACTGGGGCTTAAGCGCCAGTTTTGTTGAAAAAGTTCTACTTCATAACGTAATTAGCCATGCGCGGGTTTACTTTTTTTTTTGTAAATTGGCCAAATATGGGTAACTTTTTTTTACACTATCATACAACTTTGGACGTCTCCGCAAAGCGCATAAAAGCATCACAACTGGAACTGAATAATGGGTCATGGGCTATGGCCCCGCTTGAAGAACTTAAATGATAATTGAGTACAAGCAATGTTTTGTCTCAAACGCTACATTTCATTACGCATGTGAGACGTAAGATTCAGCGCTGGGCTCTTCCCTTTTTGCTCGCCGTTACTAAGGAAATCTTGGTTAGTTATTTGTTCTCCGCTTATTTATATGCTTAAATAAACCGGTTAGTTTCGCCTATCCTGAGGTCGCAAGTATGTTACTTTCAAATAATAAATTTGAGACAAATGTTGGCAGTTACCGGAAGTCACCATACAAAGTAAAGGTACCTCCCAATTACATAGATTTCGGCCAGGTTGATTATAAGCACAGAGACTTACGCTCAACAAGACACGATGTATTACACAAAATAGCTGTGCCAGTACTGTCTAAACTCTAACCAGGCTAAAATTCTAACTATTAAAACATAATTACTTATTAATATTAATATTAATAATTCACTAACAATCGTGAAACCAAATAAGTTCATTTTATGGCGAATCGTAGTTTCAAGAGTCTGGAGCCCCCATATTCAGACTCGACTTGTAATTAACAGTGAGTGCATGGCGTACCGCCAATTAGGTAAATAAACATTGGTACCGATCACTATCCTATTTTTAGAAAAAGAAAGAATTTTGTGTGCGTTCTTTCTTTACGCCAATATATTTCAGAAACTCATCCTTTAGCTGAAAATCCAAAATAACCAGAATGTATTACTCCAAGTAGCATTTTAAATCAATTAAGACAATTAATTAAATATTCTGTACCTTGAGAGCTCAGAGACACATATATTTCAATGAAGCATAATAATAAAGGGAATTCTTATTAAATAGTAAAATTTCATAAATTATTTTTGAAAAAGCAAATTGTCTAATAATTTCATTTCCTATTTTCTTTTCTTCTTATACAGTCATAATACGATAAGAGTTTTTGGCTTTCCCGAAATCCAATCAAACTAATTTGAAACAATATCATCATACTCGCTTTAAATTGAATAAGACTCTACGAGAGACGGCTATGCGTCCGACTTGGCCAAAGATCCGGCGGCTAAATTTCGATTAATAATTCGAAAACACAAATTGCACTTTAATCTAATGGTAAATAATTAGAACAAATGTAGAACCCCGTCCAAAGGGGTTCATCATTCATCATTGAATATTTGTTTTTAATGCGACAATGTGCTATGTGGTCGTACTACAAGTTTGTATTTAGTATAGTAAAGTACAGGTATACACACACTTACATGTGCTACTGCTGCTGAGGATAATCAGTATAGTGCTTAACAACTCCTTCAGGAGTACTCTCACAGAAAGCGTTACAAACTGTTATGGCACTCAATTCTTTGTCATAGTCGGCCATTTGCTCTTTGGTAACGTTGTGCCATTTATGTTTACAAAGTTCTGTGCCTGCTTTTGAGTCAGGTAGTACAGCACTAGGACGTAGAGCATACTCTTCGGAGTATACTCGAAGTTGACAAAATGCTACATTTCCGAGTTAAGTTGTAATGGAAATATTATGATGGTTTTCGAGCTCTTCCCGCCACGCTAATAACCGCAAAAAATAGTAAGCACGAAATTTGATTTTTTTTTAATTTTCGTCAACGTTAAGTGTTTGGCAATTACCGGCAACTAAACTCAGATGTGATGATGAATTTAGTACCAAATTGACACATGAAGTGGCGTAATATCGTAATAAATTTTGTTGGTATGTATCCAGTGACCAGGGGTTCTAGGGTTTGTAAAACGATGGAAACTTGATATAGTGGAAAGATAATTAAAAATAACTCAAGATTCATACTTAACGTAATTGTTTAATTTATAGTGTGTTAAAAAGAACGCTTTATTCTAGCTCACGCGTTCTCCCTTCGGTCCACTTACAACAACACCAAGAAAACGTTGTAGTACAAAACAAATCGAAGACAAAGTTACCATTTTCTTATGTGTAGAGCAATAAAGGATTTTGTCGTAGTTGTGGAACGTAGTTCTCAAAAACGCTGACGCTTTAGCTAAAATATTTTACGTGTTCAATACGAATAATTCCCTCTTCTTGCCGTCATCTTTCCTCAGCCTTAAGGCGGGCCACTGACTTGATAAGCCTCCTTCTCTTTCTTCCTAACAGTTTACTTATATCTCTAAAAATTTATTAAAAATTATAATATCTTAAGGTATTATTTAGTTCTAATTAATCTTATTTGATTAATTGTAAAATTAATTGATGAAGGGAAGACATAAGGCATTTGGTTGGGCATCTTTGGTAAGAGGCCCTAGCTAGCGCAGTGGTTAACACTGCCAACCTTACTTTTTGCCTTCCCACAAGTAGTGGAGAAGCCGTTCGAATCCCTGCCTCCTGCCTTGAGAGTGCTCTGCCACAGAGTTAGTTATCTGTGCTGATTAGGATATTAGCATTTAAGAGATAACGGTTGTTGTTGTGAGTCCCTGCCTGATTTCTTCCCCTAGGATAGCGCAGTACAGCTAAATTGCCAGAAGCTAACGCGGGGGGAGATGAAGCGAAGACATAAGGCATTTGGTTGGGCATCTTTGGTAAGAGCTAGCGCAGTGGTTAACACTGCCAACATTACTTTTTGCCTTCCCACATTGATTAAACTAATAACAGAATAATGTCAAAGCACTCTACAACGATTTCAGAGAACATATTATCAATAATTAAGCCATGCTGCCCGGATACAGTCTTCCGAACGTTTGGGTTTTAATTTCAATTGTCTGTCTTTTGAAACCCGGAAACTTTCAACTGGAATTGAAGGCCTTCACGTCCTGCAGCCTCTGGAAATCAATTAAATTACTCAAATTAAACTTAACTGACTCAATAATGACCAGTTAACCCTTAATCAACTCAGGACACCCAAAACTTTTTAATTATGATTTAATTTTAAATTAAATACCAAGTTGTACAACTAATGTAAAAAAAAACTCTGTTTTTTTTATCAAAATGACAGGCTCATCCCTCTGGGTCAAGCAGTGTGGCTCAACTACAATTATAGACAATTCACTTTTAAAACGGTCGTATTTTAAGCAAATCTATTTTAAAAAATCCCATTTATGTTAACATTATCTATTGCTAGAATCTGCCCGTTTCATTTGAAGTTTGAGAAGTGCGCCATCGTAATTTATTGAATGAAGCAGCAAGACTTTCAAAAAATATTTTGTAGGTAATTTTCACAATTTCACACCTTTGGTTTGAGGCACTACTTGCCGCCATACGCCTGCAATTTACATCTCCGAATACAAAAATCGCCTTCAGTAATAATTGAAACCGTTATTTTCGAGACAAATTGTGCCCTAAAGCTTTTAAAATTAGCCTTTATTAATAAGGAAATTTGTTTTCTAATTTTCAAGACTTTTCAACTCAAATTATATAGGTTAGGTTTTGTTATCTGTTTTATATGCTGCAATTTTCCTATTCAAATCCTATTCAAAAAACGTTATCCTGGAATCAGGGATTCCGGAAATCTTCAGCATCGAGAATTGACCGGGAAGTTTGAGAACATAAAAAAAAAGTAATACAAAAATTAATATTTCCCGCTGAAAGTCAACTATTTTGACATTCTTTGATACAGAATTTGTGACTTCCCTTTCCACAAAACTTTCTTATAATTAAATAAATTTTAATCATTCAATTCTTATTATTTCATTGAACTCAAAATGCGAATGCCTCCCGCTAACGTACTTCCGGTTTAGAAATCTAAGAAATTTTAATACTGCTAAAAATTCCTCCTAAATTTTAATTAAGTTCTGATTTGAAAAAAATAATTCCACATATTCCAACAGTTTGATTTTCATATTCTACTTGAAAATGTTTTAATGAATTGCTAAATGTGAAAAATGGTTTGCGAATGCAAACCATCTAATCCTAACCAATGACAGCACGCATGACCAAATGCATGCAAATATGCATTCTTGAGGTGCTATTTAAATAAGTGCTTTACTGAATTTATCTATTGTAAAGTGAATATTCAAAGTTCAATGATCGGGGAATGATGATTGCAATAATGGCAGTATACTGGAGAATTGGAAATCATTATAATCATGTTAGAAGCTATCAGATACAAGTGCAAAAATTTTGTTTACTAAAATTGTATATCAATTGTGAAGAATCAATACTACTAATTTACATGATTTACCTTAGATCCAATTTCTAAATGTTATGACACAAATTAAAACCAAAATTTGTTCAAAAACTGATACACGATTTAAATCACCACTGACGTAATGATCGTTCACTACGCTATAACATATGTGAACATTACATCTTCCCTGTGACTTATTGTGGAAATAAACGACATTATTTTGGTGCAAACGTTGTCAAAACGTGTGAATGCGGTTTGCGGATATTTTCAATGTCAAATTTAATTTGCTGCAGCTTTGTTATGGTATTTGAAGCCTAAGCCTGTTATAGCTAAGGTATGTACAAATTAGAAAAAACTAGCATTATTTTATTCCTTGGAAATGGACAAATAAATCAACAATAATTTCCGCATATTGACACAAGAATGAGCTGAGCACTCAACATGTGTAAATGGCTATAAATTAATGTGAATTCCCTGTTCTGTTAACCTGGAAACTAAAAATGAACTTTTTGGTTTTTCTGTTGGGAATAGGAAGTGTGGCAACTTTGGCAGTTGCCATCCCTTTAATTGGTGAGTCCTAATTCTAATCTCAGAATGCTAAACTTGAATAGAAATATTTATTAAAAATAAAATGCGAGGAATCAAATATTTTTTGCAACTTGTAGATAATGAAGATTATTTTGCTGAAGTCGGAACGAAGGATGCGATGATTCAGAGCAACCTATATGGTGGAGATATGCTAATTGATCCAGTAGGTGAAATATATTTTGCCCCAAATGGTTAAATAATTAAATGTCTCTCTATTTGTATTCAGACAAGCGCACGTGACAATATATGGCCTGGTGGAGTCATTCCGTACGAAATTGATAGCTCACTACGTAAGTATTTTCAAAATTATGAGTAATGCACGATAAAATATGGTTTTTGACATTTTGAAAACTAAGGCTTGTATCATAAATAATTCTAGAACTCGAAAAACGGCATAGTATTTGGCACATAATTAAAAAAAAACAATTCACAATTATCGATATTATAAAATGCCACCTAATATTTATACCACAATTTCATTACTAAATAATACTTATTTATCAAATTCTAATGCCAACTCAATAACATTTAAAATTTTATAGTTAGGAAATCCCTAAACCCGGATACAATTGTAAATGTATCATTGAGTTTGAATCCGTTGAATTTTAGTAAAAATGAGACTTTGCATAAAAATTGTTTTGAGTATTTAGTTTGGAATATCTAAGTATATTTTTGTTCCGTGCGATGATTACTCTGACATCGCGTGTAAGATACCGGCATTGTGATATTGCAAACATAAATCAAATGCTTTATATTACACTTTGTTCTCAGATCCTCCAAAAGGAAACTTTGCATTTTCAGGAAATATTCAAAATTCAAATTCAAGTATTCAAAACTTAATATTTTAGGACGATATCGTTCCAGGCTTATGAATGCATTTGATGAGTATCACCAGAAGACATGCCTAAAGTTTCGACAAAGATCACGACGAGACAGGTATTACATTAAGCTCCAGGATTCCAACGAAGGGTGCAACTCGTATGTTGGTAGAACAAATATTGTGCCGCAACCCGTAAATTTAGCAATTAGGGGATGCCTCTCCCATTCTACAATTGTTCATGAGCTGGGCCATGCAATTGGATTTGAGCACACACATCAGAGGATGGATCGGGATGACCATATTACAATTAACTGGGACAACATTGCAGAGCGCTACAGAAGTGCCTTTAACAAACAACGAGGTGGGAAAAATTTGGTTGAATATGATACTACATCCGTAATGCACTACGACTCCTACGCCGCCTCAACCAATCGTCAACCAACCATAGTTAGGAAGGAAGATGGTGGCATAATTGAAGATCCACCTGGACTTTCAGAGAGTGATGTTCGAGCTATTAAAATTCTTTATAGTTGCAAAGATGAACGAAGTACTTGAATAGTTATGTTTAGGACAAGTTCACATATTATGTTAACAGTGATGTAACTTGTAGTCTAAAAATCCTATTAAAAAGATGCCAAAGTCTTGGTTCCATAATCGTTATTGTGTATTACGCAAAGAAGGTGTTGTCTACACACAATTTTTGTAGACTATGTGGCGTCACGATGTGTGGTTAAAATTTTTGTTTATGCTCTCTAGCGCAAGCGTATTCAGCATTTATTTGACCCCTTAAAATTTCGTTTGTTCTCATAAGATTGAATTCTTAACCTAAACGGTAAACCTACATACATCCAATTATATGCGTTTTATGTCATAACAGCTGAATTGGTTTTTGTTTATTTGTGTTATTTGTATCATTTAACAAACATTTATTTTGTCATTTATTTTACTTTATAGTTATTGTCATGGTACTGTTGAGACTCACTTTTATTAAAAAATGACAAACTTTTGATTTATTTTTCTTGAAATAAAAATTTTTCCATGTAGAATTAACTCCTCATTAAGTCATTAAAAATTTTCAGAGATATGATTAACAAGATTTGAGTACCAGTTATAGTTGGTAATAAAATTGCCGTTTACAATCATGCTGAACACATTAGTCAAATGCGGTAGTTAGTGGTATCTAAATTGTCACAAAATTTCTGGAATAATAATTACTCAAAATGGTGAAAAGCAAGATAGTTCATTAATTTTATTTAAAAACAATTAAACCAACTTAATTATTTAAGGAGATAATTCAACTGAGATATTTTTTTTAATATACCTATATAGTACTATTATTGCAGAACACTGATTAACTTTAATTTGTTCATAAATCTAGACGTTGCAACTAACGTCGAATTCAAATTTTACAAATTTGTAAAGTTTACACAATTAAAATGCAAGGACACTAAAAAAAGATTAAAAATTTTCAAAAAACACCATTAAAATACAATAAAGATTAAAGCATTAATTGCTTTTAAATCACGGACAAATTGATGCCTGATGCAACCGAATTGACTATTTAAATAGTAAAGCAGTAAACTAAAAGTCATAGTTTCCAATCGAAATCAAGATGTTCTTTTCAACACTCTTTGCTACTCTTCTTGGCACCATTCTTTACCAGTATGGTGCAGTTGCTGATGTGTCTTGCTCAAGCGGAGCTGATATTCAAATCGTTCCTCAAACAAATCTTCTGAGCGGAATTTACTACCAAATCACGCTTCCTGACTATGGTTTCTCCGTTTTGACCTATGCTGATATTGCCGTACCAGGGAGTACTACTGGTGCAAAATTCATTCAAATGGACGACCATGAATACCGAGCTGCCAAATACAACCGCGGTGGAGACTGGTTTCGTGATTCGCTCTGGTTCCTAAAACCATCTGGAACCACTGGGTTCTATACGATTCGCAGTGCCTTGGATTCGGCTAAAGTACTTTCTGTCACAAAAAGTGCCGTCACTCCCGGGGGCTCAGCTCCGGCCGATTATTACTTAACGTACGATTGCGAAGATGGCGACAACACTTTGTGGGAAATCTTGCCAACTTCAGAGGCCAGGACTTACGAACTTCGTAATTTGGGAAGCAAGGGCCTAGCTGCAGCGACGTATCGCTTTTCAAACTTCTACCGCTGGGTTCGACTTCAACACCAAGCTGAGGTTTTGGATTCTGACTTCAACGAAATCACGGCCATGAAGTTCGTGTTCAAGGCTTCAGCAGTTGAAGTCTGAATTTAAACAACTCGGCTGACGAATCACCCCGCTGATAAACAACTTGTTTGAAACATACCTTAGTAGTTTGCTTAAACGGTAAACTTAGTAAAAAATTGGCAAAATTCAAAATAAATCACTCCGGAATGCAATGCAATGTTTTATTAACTGCTGATCGTTATAAGCATCACGAGATTTGAATGGAACGCCTTCGTTTTGCACAGTTTATCAATATGAGTTCAATTTCAATACTAAACTCAAAAGAAGTTGTCGAAATGTTAATATTAAGACTAATTAAGTCATTTCAACCTAAACATTATAACTTTTTATAGAATTTAAAATTCTATTTAAAAGTTAAATTTTAAGATTAAAGTTAAAATGATAATTTAAATCGATAATTTAAATTGAAACATCGTTCATACAATTGTAAGCATCTTAAGCTAATCGATATACTTCGAAAAGTCTGTTCTACATTCTACATTTATTCTATACCATTTGTGGTCATTGTTACTAGGCGCATTTTCTTTACAACCAAAAACACAGCACTATGTTTTATTCTTATTTGATATATTCATATTATATATTAGTATATTATTGGTGTGCTAGGGATTTAATGTAGTGCACGTTTTCTAATTGTCAGCAGCACTCAAACGCTGTCAGCATTGCACGAGGATCGCTCGTTGCGCGAAAACGAATATCAAATAATGTTCATGCATACTACATAAAATAAGTTTAATTAACGATTATTTGCAAAAAAAACTTTTACCTATGATTATGCTCAGCATAAAACTTCACAAGTACCTGCAAAAGAGTTCAAGAAAACAGTCATACCTATACTTTGAAGGGAAGTGCTAATTAAGGGTTGAAAGTGTGTATTCAATATGAAAAAAAAAATGCTTCATGAACAAGCTTTCTTGATAACTTTTTACGTGATTGTACGTGATAGCCAGAGCACTAAATAGCGGTAGTGCATGATAACAGAAATTTTTATTTCGATGTCAGTTTTTCGTATTACAGAGTATTACTTCAAAAGTGAGTAAAAGAATCTTAATCGTGAAAAATTTGAAAACATAAATCAACATGGCCAATTTGTCTACAATATTTCTTTTTCTAATCGCTAGCAATATGGCGAAGATTAAACTTTATTCTCATGCACACGTGATCCACGGTTTTGAAAACTGTCATTTGATATTTGTTGACGAAAGAGGGTTTCGCCTAGAAAATTATGGCTCTGAGTCAAATTTCATTACTCGTCACTTTGAAAATATACCTTCTGTGAAACTAAGCATGGACGTCGGGGAACTAGAATTAAAAGAAACGTTTAAATACTTAGGCAAAACCATAATGGAGCGTAAAAGTACTTGTCAACTTTTGCTATTCATTGACATT
>VYYI01001326.1:0-20364 GCA_021029175.1 Bilobella aurantiaca
TAACTGATTCATTTAAAATGTCAATGCTAAATCTATTGTAGTTTTGAGTATTACCGTAGCGTAAGTATGCAGGCAAAAGTTTCTGCTAACAATTGAAAAGTTAGAACCAACCTTAAACTCCATTGGGTAGCATGATTTCCTAGACATTATTTCAGCTCTGGTGAGAGGGAAATTTACAAAGTCTCTATAATTTAAATATTTCCAAGAATTCGATCTAACGTTGACTGCCATTTGACACAAAATCATGCTAATTACAAGTAGGCAAACTTCTCCAGCGCCAATGGTGAGTGTGACAAATAAGTTCATACTCATTCTGTGTCTGAGCAGTAAAAAGTTCATTGAAATAGTGAGAATTATTACACCGTAGTAGGCCAGTGGTGTCCAAGTCCGTATAACGTCATTGTAAACAATCTGAAATACGTTTATCCTCCTGTAGACTATATGCAGCTTCATTCTAGATTCCATTTCTTTGATTTTTTGGTTAGTAAGCAATGATTGAAGCCATGCAGACATAAGGAATATAATTATTAATGAATTAAGAATACTTAATCCACTCCAGAATAAATTAACATCCAGAACAATTATGTATAGGAAAAACACAAGTACAATTAATGCATAGTAAATTGGAGAAGCACTCATGTACAGAAAGTTGTTGAAAAGCAAAATGAACATAGACACAGGGCCAGCGAATAGCATAAAACGCCATATGTAGTAGAAAAATTGTACAGCAAATGTTAAAATGTCTATGTTCCTTTGTGCCATGTTTTCCTGAATCTCTGTATTGAGCAGAGGAACGATATTAATTTATTCAGATAATGTATTGTAAATGCAGTTGAGTAACTTATGCCTCTAATTGGGAACTACCAAATTTTGGTTAGCTATATGCGAATAACAACAAGCTAACTAGTCTACCTTCAAAATACTTACGTTCACAGTAATTCAATGTAATAAAGTTGTTAATTATTCGACTAGTTTCGGCATAATTTGAACTCCATAATCTGTCAGAGTATAAAACTATTACTGTCAATACAATTATGGAAGCCTTCACCGGGTTGTGACGTTCGATAAAAAGCAAGAACATGCATAATACAACATGAGAATATAGTATAAGTTTTGCTACAGTACAGGCTAATTTTTCAAAACTGTTCTTGCTTATAGTAGAATATAAACTTGGAATCCCTCCTTGAATTTTAATAGTGTAGATGCAAATTCGAAACAAATTTTGTCCCAATTCAAGATAATGAGAATACTCCTCGCAGATGGAAGGTAAGGACATTTCAGATATGCCTAAGGTTCCAAATATGATTCGAATGTTTCTACCGTGCTATGAACTTACTTCTAAGAATTCTTAGATTCCACTTTGATGATAAGTATTGACAACGTTAATGCAGCACCTGGAATGACTCCAATAAAGTTCAAAGTCGATTGGTGTGTTAGTTCTAATACACGTGATTGACTATAAATTTAAGTTTCGATTAGGTTATATCTTTATATTTATAAAAATATTCTGACATTGTTGTACATTAAGAACCTAAGGTTGTTTTATTAGCCTTCAAGAAGTTAGAATTTTCTAAAAATAGAATTTCAGGTAACTTTGTTTTGATAAACACTCTGCCGGGACCCTGAAAATTAATTATTCACTAAAAGGTTTGAAGAAAAATCTATGATTTAATTTAAAATTTCTTATTGCACTTTACCAGTTTTACCCTTGGGCGCTTTCCTTGGGTAAGTACTAGATATTGATTTTTTTTTACCTTGTGTCGGTTTAGCATTGTTTTATTTTATGAATCAAATTGTCATACTACTAAGTGCTTACTTCCACAAAATTTTCTTTTAGGTTTAGCATTATTTTATCTTATGAATTAAATTGTCATAATACTAGGTGCTTACTTCCACAAAATTTTCTTTTCAAATAATGTGAAGAAGTTTCAGAATTCGGAGTTTACAAGGGTGACTGAACTTAAAATTCTGAGAGTTAGCAGTTGACTTCAATCTAGGTTTAAGGGGGAACAGACCACACCTACAGTGGCGTTTGGCTTAGAAAATGTTGGCAAACCCTCAAATTGTTCTGTTTTGTTGAAAATCTTTCCAGAACTTACCCACAATTTTTATTGTTCCTAGGAGTAACTAAAAAATTTTATGTTTTAACTTAGTTTTGAAATATCAGTTTATAAATTTTGCCACAAATTTCGACCAAAATCATTGGTTTTGGATATTAAACATATTAGATAATAGGTTTTATAACTAATATTTTTGTAATTAAATTAAGTTGAATCTTTCAAGGAAAATGTCTTGAATTTAAATAATTAATCAATTTGACTTTGAAAAAGGGTACCAAAGTAGAGGGTTTTTAAATAATATAAAAAATTACTAAATTCTCCAAATGCACTTATGTTTAATGGAATTTTATTCTTATACAAAGTTTTGCTGTTTGTATGACATGTTTAACTAATTTAAGCTATATGTCAGTTGCCTATTTACATTTCTCCGCCGTTTTTCCAAGCTTAGCCTTGAGAAGTTCAAGCTTGTTTATGAAGGTTTACATGGAGGTAAAATTCTAGCGGAGACGTCTCTTTGCTTTTTTCCAAGGGGTCTCCGCTGCAGAATTTGTCATTCTGCACTTGAATTTTAATCGCAGTTAAGTGCGTATTCTATCGCAATAACTATGCATTGGTACTTGCCCATGCGTGGAAAAAGGCAGCTGCCATTTCTCTCAACATTAATTATTCAACATGGTAGTGAAATGGTACAGGCATGTGTTCCGTTTTCAGACCTATGCAACATATACCATTTATACGACATGTTAAAATGAAACATATTAGCAAAGTTGCTATTAAAGTGTTTAACTGCAATTGTGAAGTAATTTGATTCAGAATTTGCGATAGCGATTACATTCCCTGAGCTTAGAGTAAACCTCGTGCTTCCGAGAGTGCGCAAGTGTTTGTGTTTTACAGAGTTTCCAAAGCGTACTTTGATCATTTGCATACATTCATCAAGATTCCTCCTACACAGAGTTCTTTCTTTTTGAAGAACACCCGCCGTTTTAGCGCAATAGCCACCGCTAAAACAGGAACAACAATAAACAATTGGTCAATCTTTACTCCAAATAAAGAAATAATAATTGGTGTATGAAAAATAGAAAACGAACTTCAGTTGTTAGTTCGCTTAGCAGCTGGTAAACATAACAGTGTTGGTATAGATAAAGTTTGTACGGGCTCATCAGCATACATTTGTGCAAAGGAGGGTAGTCGTTTGTATTCTCACAAAGCAAAATCACGCCTCGCAGTGTAGTGGCAAAGCTACTGGCATACAGAAGAAAAAGGTAAAAGAATTCCTTCAGGGGAAAACCAATTGCAAACACTGTTTTGTAGCTGATTTAGACTTTAAAGCAACAATTTCAGGCTGGATATTAGAGGACCTCATAACCAATACGCTAAACTCGCCCGGTTAGTCCAAAAGACAGTTTAATCAAGTTTAATTTCAAAGGAACTCCATAAGCAAATTTTCAGTTGTTACTCTTTTCCCCATTCTGACCCCTAAAACCAAGCAACCAATGACTTCCCCTGGCTTGCCGTGAACAAGGAAAAAAAGGTTCGATGTTGGGGTCAAGGGGTCATTTTAGGGTCAAGGGGGTCACGGGGGTCATTGAAAACATAAATTTTAGGCAAGAGTAGGGTTTGACTTTAATAGGTCATTTTGGGGTAAAGAGAATCGCGGGGGTCATTTAAAGCATCATAACTATTTATTTTATTCAAACGTAGTGTTTGACCTTAAGAGGTCACTTTGAGGTCAAGAGGTCACTTTAGGGTCAAAGGGGTCACAGGGGTCATCATAAACGTCATGACTTTTTGTTTCATGCAAAAGTTGAGTTTGACCTTGAGGTCAATTTGAGGTCAAAGGGTCATTTTGGGGGTAATTGGGGGCCACAGAGAAAATTGTCTGACACAAATGTTGCTCCCCTTCATAAGAGGAACAACTTTTGTAGAAGTCATTTTTCATGTTGTCAGAATGATATACAATGACCTTGAACTTTGACCCCCATGGGGGTCATATCTTGATGAAGGGGGCATCTACGATCATCGGGACCATCATAACTTATTGTTACATGCAAAACTAGAGTTTGACTTTGATAGGTCATTTTGGGGAGTCATTGGGGGGTCACATGGAAAAGTGTCCTATACAAATGTTGGTCCCCTTCATAAGAAGAACATCTTTTGTAAGTGTCATTTTTTTGTTGTCATAGAATGATATCCCTTGTCCTTGACCTTTGACCCTCAAGCGGGTCACCTTCGGTCAACAAAAAAACTAGAACTTGGTCGGATATCAAAAAATCATATATCCGAAAACTGCTTTGAGATCGGATCAGTAGTTCCCGAGATATAAATTCCTAGTATTTTTAAAATTGTACAATTTTGATAAAACCGTATAAAGTGTTTGGGAGGAAGTAGTTTCTCGCGAATCCATTGTTATAAAACCAAAAGAGAATTATTTGCTCAAACTGCCGATCGTGGGACTGCCAGGTGAAATTCCGAAAACACAAAACAACTTCGAACAGCGGTTGAAACCTTGTTTTTGAAAATAGAGAATTCAAACATCGACATCAGCATTGTCCGAAGTATGTGGGGTGTGATTTTTGGAGTTTGTAACAGTGATTTGAAATGAAACTTTGACCGTGACCATTTACCAATGACCGCAAAAAGACAATGACATAAGATCAAGTATTTGAGGTCTCTGGAGCAAGAGGCCCTTGCCAACGCAGTGGATAACACTGCCAACCTTACCCTTTGCTCTGTTCGTCACAAATGGTGCAGCAGCGGGAAACAGCGCTACCTTCACCGTCTTCATACGACAAGGTCTTCTGCCATGCACGTTGCTTTTTCGTAAGCAATGGCAGAATAGATAAGAGAATAGATAATGTAGCTACCTGGTCGATTGAAGATTTTCCAAGTCCCAAGTGAGTTTTCATTCGTTCATATGCTGAAAAATGACCAATATAAAAGTTGTTCAGAATAAAAAAAACTGAATAACTTTCCCTAATAAAATTGATCTCTTCGGGTCACCGTTCGAGGTCACTAGTGATCCTTTGGCCGAAATTTTCTGTCCCAAGTCAAAAATTTTCAAAAAAAAATTTCTTTCTAGGTTTTGATGAATCTTTACGTTTCTCAACGTTGGGAGCAAAAAAAAAAATTTTTTTCACCAGAGGGTCCCCTCTTCCCATCTTTTTCACTCGGGACTAAAATTTCCAATCGACCAAGTAGCTACACTCAAACCCATTAATTAACAGCATTTCAGGCAAATTGTTGTTTCAGAGAAATAGTAAAGCAAAAAGATCTGCATTCTCTACCAGATAAATTTAAGCCTTCTGCTAAAATCTTTTCTAAGAATCTAAATCTAAGAGACAACAACAAATACGCTTCTGACAAATGCTTAGATTAGACGTACATCCTGATGCAAATAGAAATCAAATAATAAAAACCAGTTAAACACTGCACTGATTAATCCAAAATAGTATTATCTACTCTTAATGTAACCACCTAGAAACAATTTCAGTACAAAAAGAACTTCCATAACCATATACGTTTATATAATCCCGGCTATACAAAAAATTACACAGGTGACTGCTTTAACTAATACTAACTCCTAGTTTTTTCCCAGTATATCTCTTATAATAACAGAATACACAATGTATCAAGAGGTATTTTTGTGTTTATTGGTAATATATGCATTTATTGTGAAACTGATTGAAATGGCAACCAGGGAGCTAGAAAATGTGGCTCATGTTTGAAGTTAACATAAATAATACATATAACTCTGAGAAATTAACAATTGGGATAATAAGCTACAGTGAGTACAAGTAGTGTGTTAATATAATATTACAATAGTCACAATATGTAAAATTTTATCACTTCATGAGTGTACCGCCTGAACACAAGAGAATAAGGTGAAGGCTAACTATAGCGACTACTTTGAAAGGCACTTTCTGTGGAGTAGAGTCTTCGTGCCATGGATGGCGGGCTGTCACCTAATTAATGAGATATGATTATAACATCAATTTAATTCATTAATGTAACTAGTATTTATACATACCAATTGACCCCGAGTCTAGTGACCCTAATCTAGAATGTTGGTGACCATGAAGAGGAGTACTTGACCTTGGAGACCCCTTCGACACAAAAATATATTCCGAACTTCTCTCCTGGAGCCCTGCGTCTTGATACTTCCACACTATACAAATGTTTAAGTTAATAAATAAATGCACCATATATAGTCAATATAACGGGTAACGAGTCAACTAAATTCCAATTACTTAATTGCAAAATTTAATGTAGTTTATGTGAATAATTTTCCAAACAGGTACTTCCTTAATAAACTTACGCATATTAACAATAATCAGAGTTAAAATGGTAATCAACGGAACAATAATCCAGAGATAACTCGTGCCCACGAGCCAAGGCACAAGTCCAAGCAGGAAGCCACCCCTATCACCCTCAACGGTAACAAAGGGTGATACTAGGCGTACCGTAACTGGAATCTGGATTAATATATCAACTTTAGCATATTATAATATCATTCAAATCTACCAATTTAATTAAAATTATTTAAGGTTAATTAAAATTACGTCAACTAGTTGATTTGTGCTATGAGAAATCAGAGAGACTGAGAGGGGCTTTGAAAAGTCTCCTAATGACCAGAAAACAGGCAGCACCCTCAGCCGATATCCCCTAGTTTCAGTCCCTTCAGGAAGTTTATCGTGAAACCGAATTTGATCCAAGCTTCGAATACCATTTCCAAAGAGATCCTCTTTTCTAACGCCATGTTTGTCAAATTCCATAAATGTGGAGTCACTCAAGGCCACCTACAAAGTAAATATAACCTTACTTTACCAAAAAAAATTACCCACGTGACTAAATTTGAATTCAGTCTAATTAATAAAATCTGTGGCGATAACGCCAAACAGTCACAAATCTTGTACAACCTTGAGCTGATTTAGAACTATCGAGCTCCCTGTGATGTAGATGGTGGCCTCAGGGTCATTGTTGAACACTTCAATACTCTTTGAGTGGAAATACAAGCTTGGCACAAATGGAATGACCAACGGTACAGTGCTCACCGTGCTCAAGTCCCCGTTTCCTAAAAATTGATATATTTTTTTTAATATATTTTTAACGTAATTACAATATTAAGCCAATGCTGTCTTACACAAGTGCAACAATCAGATACTATAGGATTTATAAAGTTTTTGAGCAGGATTAAAATATAGCATTCAACCAAACGACAACAGCATCGTGCAGTTTTTGGCATGGTTCCTGGATGTTTAACAACACCCTATTTGCAACAATTATTTAGAATTTACTTGAAATTTTTTCCAGTGTTTGATTATTGTTAGAATAGCATTGGAACTCTGAAACATTTAGTACTACGGTGTACATAAGACTGAAATCATTGCATAATATTTGGTATATACTATGGATAATTTACAGTGAAATTACACTACCTACTACATTTTCTTATATTTCCAAAAAATCTCAACGAAAAGTATAGGACGACATACAAATACGGCATGGGTTCAATTGAAATTGAACTTACGATCCCTTAAACGTTCTTCTTTTCCATTTGAATTCAATTTTGCGTTGAGAACCAAGTTAGCGCGAACGAGGCTAGCAATCAATTCCAGCCTCTCGTGTTCCAAGGGCTTGATTCTACAAACGTAGTGACCTGCAGGTAGATTAGAGCAGATTTAGTGATAGCATAGGATTAATTAAACACTAATTTACGTTATATTTTAAACTTATTTAAAACTTTATCTTAGATTAAAGAGAAATAAATATATATAACACCTTATAAGCTATACTGATATTCAAATTGATGTACAATGTAAAAATGTTACTCTTGGGTTCGCCATATATCAAATAAACAAACGATTATTTGAATATATGCAGAACTCTAATTTGCATTAACAAACCTCGGTCCAGTAGGAATAGAGCAGAGACAGAGAATAGTTTGTGGACGTTAATTTGATCCTGTCCTTTGTCAAATGTTATCGAGCAAGAGAACGGTGCTTGTATTGCTGATTCTGCAAAATCATTCCCATGACAGTTCCCTCTCAAACTCTCAAAGTTGTCTCCTAGTTTCACTGGGATGTCAAATGTCACCTCCATGTCACCGTTGGTGACCACAAGTTGTCCAGCGGTAGCAGGACCGTAAAATGAAATCTTTATAAAAAAAATTAAAAAAAAAAACAAATTGAAATTTTTTTTATTAAAAATGAGCTCAAAATGACAAACGTATTTTGATGAGTCATACCTTGCTTATACTCTTTATGCTCAGATCCAGTGATGTAATGCTTCCTGCTCCTGGAACCGAGTACCGAAGGTTGACAGTACCAGCTGCCTTAGCAAAGCCACTTCCGGACAGTGGATCTAGCTGTAAGAGGTCAGTCGGCTCCGTTGACCACTGTCCAAAAGCGTTGTCCAGCGATTTTACTCCACACGAAAAGCATACCACGTCGCCAACGTTTAGAATATCCCTCGGCTATGCAAAAATAAAAATACAATTGATGATTTATAATAGTACTATTTTTGAAGCTATTTAACAAGTTCGACATGCCTAAAATGCCTAGCTTGTGATGAATTAGCGTTAAGCAAGCTTATTTAACATTCTGTAAGCCTTATTTATTGATTTTGAAAGTTTTCCACAAACGGATGTTAAATTACTAATGAAGTCCTACTTTACTACAAAATTAAATATAGGCGTTTTTAAGGATCCTCTGTCACAAAACGGGCTTGTTGAAATAGTCTTCACTGACAATTAAAACTAAAAGTTAATTACT
The DNA here is from genome assembly GCA_021029175.1 of Bilobella aurantiaca. Taxonomy (NCBI): domain Eukaryota; kingdom Metazoa; phylum Arthropoda; class Collembola; order Poduromorpha; family Neanuridae; genus Bilobella; species Bilobella aurantiaca. The sequence goes on from VYYI01001326.1 coordinate 8,831, forward strand.
TAACTCCTTGAGTAAAACTGCTAAAACCTTGTTTTGAAAGAAATCAAATTTCATTTTAGGCAAACATAGCATATCCAAAATACAAAAAAAATCCCTTAGCTAAAAACAATACTATTGTTAGGTAGAATTGTTCAATAAAAACCTTACAAGTCTCGGCTCAATCGCTTCCCCAACCGTTGCAAATAGAAAGTCCTTGGAAGCTTGATTTTGAGAATTGTAGGCCAGCAGCCCGACTCTGCCTTCCGCCAAGCTCTGAGCAAGAAAAGTATTGTTTTCGTTGGAGTTTGTGAATTGGACTACGTCGAAACGGTTTGGACGCATTTTCGGCGCGATATTTGTGACATGGAACTTTCGACCAAGACCATCATGGTAAGAAACTGTTAGACCAAAGGAGACGCCGCGCGGGATCGAATCCAAGTTTCGTCGTTTTGAATTAAATGTGACTGGCAACTTGGGGTTGAGCATGTGGTAGGCCACAAGACGAACCTATATAGTCCAATTATTTAGATTTATAAATTTTCAAGTGTAAGCTGTGTAATATACATGTGTTAATATAATCGTTAGTATAGTGTTGAAAACTATAAAGTAAAACAAAGTGGGATCATACTGAGACGATATAGCCAATCGATTCTGAAACGCCAGAGATATAGTCATTGAAGGTGACGCGAACCACGGCATCGCCAATTTTGTCTCTTGATCGAAGCACACCGAGTGCATCTACGGTGACATGTGACGAATCGTCGCTCCAAGATCCGTCGAAACTGTTGACAACGTAGGATATGCGCCCATTCGCCTCCTTGTTCGTCTTCAAACTTATTTCAGAGTTGGGACCCATAATAATGGGAGTATACTTCATTGGCAGGCTCAAAACAAACAGTTCATCAGTAATCTGAATACAGAATTTAAATAGTTTCAGTAAAAGTCACAGTAAAAATGTATAAATAATGTCTAAAAATGTATAAATAATGTATAGAAATGTTTATATAATGTATAAAATTGTGTTTAATTAAAATTTCACCTCCACTGCAGTTTCCGCCGTGAATACTTTTCCACTTCCAGTCATATTTGCAACGAGTCGAACAGTAACAGAACCTGACTTTTTCGCTCGAAATCGAAAATATGGCTGATCATTATTCTTGAACACAAGTCCAGAACTCTGAAAAAATAAATTTCAAGGCTAAGTTTTATATCATACTATTCATTATACACTTTTTTACAGTAGTCAATACTTTGAAATCGACTGTGTGTAAAAAGGAACTTTAAAACACTTGCCCATTTCTTTAAAAACTTATTAATTTGAACAAGAACGCTAAATCATGGACTAGCTATGCTAGTACATTCTTAATGTGCATTTAATTTCAACTTATGTAAGCACAAAACTAACCTGAAACGGGTACTCTATATCTGCATATCCACTGTTTAGAATCGACCATTCAAAAGTCAGCAACGGTTTTTTGTCTCCAAATAAAATGTTTGGATCGAGTTCAACTCCGTCTTGTCCAATGCCCACGGCCCATATCGGCATACTTTCATTTACTTGAAGCTTGGTCAATGCCGTGTGGATACGTATTCCGACTAAATTCACAACGTTCACCTCCACAGAATCCTCAGAGTATACAACGTCTGATGCTAGATTCAAGTATCAAGTAAATATTTTTAATTTTTATTATTCTATTTTAGAACTGTAAAACCAAAATATTTTACTTGAGTCAATGGCCCTCCCTATCACTTTTGTGACTCCCAGATTTTTGCCAGTAAGAATTCCAGAAGGTATCACGGATACTTTAGACTCGGATTCTAAAACCAAGTAAGATGTATTAATACACACATTGCCGTAATTTAAAGTTGTATACAGATGATTTTAATTATACCGCTGTAATGCATAAAACTATAAGTAATTCTTTATATGATATATATATATATATAATGTTCTTACGGCTTATAAATTCAATCGAACTACCCGACTGGGGCCCGCCTTGCGCAAGTACTAGAACAAATTAAAAGAAAAATTCATAAATACAGGAGGTTTTTAGAATAATAGTTTTTGGTTTTAAATGTAATTTTGATACCTTGATATAATGATCCGACAAGTAGTGTCAATTGTTTGGGTTGCAGTGACAAAGCCGAAAAGACAAAAATTCTTTTGACTTCTGATTTTGAAATGCCAGCGGGCCCTTCAGCCATGAACCCTATTGTAGCCTCCCCTACGCTCCTCCCGATCACTTTGTACTGAATAGTTGTCAGTGAATCCACATTCTGAACTTCAATACGCTCTCCTGTGATTGACGTAGGTCGAAGTTTAATCAGTGACATGTCTTCAGGGGTCAATGCGTTTCCGTGTTTGTCAAAAAGTGTAACTGTGAGTATGGCGCTATCGGAAACCTGAATTTTGTCCGCTCCAGACAGAAGTATGACTCCAACGCCGTTAACCTGGTAAAGTAAGGCTCGTCAAATTTTAACTATAAATCTGGTTGCTAAATCCCACAATAATTGACAATACAAGTTAAGGAATTGTGGGTATGCATCTAGGTATTTGGCTCAACACATGTTAATTGGCCTTCATTTATCAAAATCTGCAAGTTGTTTAGTTTGTAGTTATTCTGCTTATTCTACTCACGGTAGTGCTCTACTTACCATTATATGGTCTCAAGTGTTTGAGTTTTTTCGAAATCAAACCTGGGCCATTATGATACATTAAAAAAAGATAATTTTTGAAAATCGTGACAATTCCCACTACTCGAAATTTCGAACTGTTTTTGCAAATTCAAATTTAAAAAACCTTATGGGATTTTACACGTGAATTTTGCTGCTTTAAGTGGTCACCATTACAATTACCCTTACAATATATTCATTTAAAAAAAACTTATTTTCCTGATTGACGAAAACCTAAGAAAACGAAATGTATTGATTACCAACGCATACAAATCAATTCCCAGTCTAAACTTTGCAAAGAAAGTTGAAATGAGTTTGCAGAACTGACTCCGTAAAACCGCAAAATTAACGTGTAAAATCCCATAATTTTTTTAAAATCTTAATTCTAAAGAAACTCGAAATCGAAAATCACTATTTCCAAAAATTCTCTTTTTTTAATGAATAATAACGGTCTAGGTTTGATTTCGAAAACACTTGAGACCATATCCTGGTTAGTGCTAACTATAACTAATTAGGTTAATAATTTCTGAAAACCTGTATCATAGTTTCCGCTGTGGGTCTATTAGTAAGACAGAGATCCTTGACAATGACCTTGACCTCGCCTTCCTTGAGCGGTCTGATGAGTATTGTCTTGTTATTTGAAAAGTACTTGACCTCAACAGTTTCACTGGGAAGAGTAGAGACCTCAAAGTATCCCGAACCTTGAATCACCTTAATTGTAGTCTGCAAATAACAAATTAATTTCAATTTATCTTTATTAATTACTAGTGTTACTTGAAGCACAGCAAGCGTTAGAATCCTCATACCCAGTTTCGCAAATAATTATCAGTAAATTGATTAAAATTTGCCTTACTGCCATATTGTGATTTCGAATATTAAATGACAGTGAAATAAGATGCATCGATATAATAATGAATCAGAAAACAATTCAAAAATTAATGGTTTGATTAATTTAGTAGGTAAAAATCAGTCTACAATCGCCAACATCAAAAACTAAATTGGGCTAAAATTTTTTACATTTGCTTACATTCGAATACACGTGCAATTATTAATTTTCATTGTGCATTTATTACAAACAAAACACAAATTATGAATATCTAATGCATTGCAGATTGCAGATTAATCAAATTCATAGGTAAGTTAAAGTAAGGATTGTTTAGACGGAGTTGATTTGAGCACAACACGATGTCGAGTAAAATGGCTATGAAACTGGCTGCTTTGTTAACGCACACACGACTCCTCCTATGTTGAGGTTTTTACAAAATCAGTACAAAGTAAATTTTGATCTATACTTGATCAAAATTTTATCAGAATATTTCTCAATTGAATTTAAAGTATCCGCTTTAAATCAGCATTCAAAATAAGTTTAAAAAGCATTTAAACTCTCAAACGGATTACGTTACAAAATATAATAAAAATAAAAAATACTAATAAGTGATACCTTGCTGGACGGATGATTGAATAAAGTCGTTGACTGAGGTTCGAGAGACACGTCGGCCACGAGCTGAAGGTCCATTGACATGCTGCGCTGATACAAGTATTCGGCCATTGGATCCATCTTGCTCAGACGCATCTACAGAAATTATTATAATTTGTTATATTTTATTATATGAAATTATGTGTCTATTTAGTTGTATTACCAATTGAAGACCCAACCAACACATTACAAGGACATGAAAATATTAAGCCAACCTTTTCATACATTTAACACAAATATATCTGACTAAAACAAATTCTTATTTTCTTAATGAAATTCACAGAGAGGATCTTGATAGTTTAGTAATGATTCATTACTAATGAACCTTCGTTTAAATATTCTATGACGGACTTGTAGAAATTATTGTTTTTCAATTCCCTGAGTTTAAATGTGCAAGTATGCTACGCTAATAAAAATATTGCTTTACATATATTAGGCTTGTACTAGACCCACATTTGTATATTTAGTACCTAACTTTAACGTAATTATATTATAAAGTAAATTAAGTTGTGTTAGATACGGTTGGTCTAAAACACGAATTGTTTACTTACGTTGGATCGAATGCCATGGGCTTTCAAAATTTCCTCACGATAGCCGAGCACTTCAGCCGTGACTTCGACATGTCCTGATTTACCAATCGGCAGAATCGTTTGATAGCCTGTCAAATTCAAGTGTGTAAGTTTGTTGAAGTTGAAGTTGAAAAGAAGTTGGGCGTATTAAGGAAACTTACTTTTCCCAGGGATGGTGTAGCCGTTGACCTGAATTACTTCCGTTTCAATGTACCTCTGACGCTGAAAAGCTACAATATCCAAGCTGGTGGTCCATCGAATGTGGAGACTTGTGATATTGTCAAATTTATTGCCCCGTTCGTCCTTGACGGTAACTGAGACCAAAATGTTTTCATAGTTGGGCACTGGAATGCGCACAATCTGAGTAGATGAGAGGTCCAGCGGACACTTGGAATAGAGATCGTCTTCGAGGGCAGTCTCAATTTTAAAGAATAATTTAGACGGGTCTCCGCAAATCACTTTCACGTCACCCGTACGTCGTACCGGGATCTGGACAAAATTAATTTAAAAAAATCGTTTAAAATTAAACATAATTATAATTCTCTAATGTTTTCGGATTTGACAAAAAAAAATTGACTGTTTTGATAAGACGTTGAGTGCTAGTAAAGACTTTTGTTGTCTGAGCACGCATAGCGAATAATAAAAAGAAATTTAATAATTAAATAAATTGAAATATGAAAATTTTAACTTTATATTTTTGATTTCAATTATGCAATTTTCATTGTTTTGTTTTTATTTCAATCTGTAAATTTACACACAAAAAACGGTTTGAAAACTAAATACTGTAAAACCCTTACCCGATCGGTTGATGCTCTTGAATTTCCAATTTCCAACGTTACGACCGTTTCCCCGACTTCACGACAAACGACTTCGTAGACGTACAAGTCGTCTTTCAAATGTGGTGCTGAAACCTCAGTAACTTTTGCCACCGTTGTGTTGCCCACAACCATTTGTCTGTAAAAATCAGCAACTCTTTCCAAAAGTGGGCGTGGTCCGCCCTCGAACACCAATTGTCGTGAGGATCCTACAGCCAATACTGTTGTTGTGCTTATCGGCTCAATCACCTAGTAATATAAACACCCCAATAAGAAAGAACACCACATTATGGTCCTAGGTAGCTCAGTCTTCTCAGTCTTGACAAGAGTAGTATGTTTGTGCGTAACTTGACGTGATCGTGCAGAAAAGTATTTGGAATTCGATACCTTTTCTATTAAAGACTAACTTTTCCAACCCAAAGCTTAAGTATAAAGTTTGTAAAACAGTTACTTTCCTCACTGATACAGATTCTTTTATTGGGTTTCCAAATGCACATTTAACACTCCAACACAAACAATTTCAATACTAGAAGAGTAGTGCCGTAATAGGCCACTTTACCTTGAGAGGCTTGAATGTTGAAACAGTAACTGAATCTGTGAACACTTGACCGCCAACGGTGTAGCTGACAGTAACCGTTGTTGACCCAAGCTTGTTTCCCAAAATTGGCAAGTAGGCACAAGCAGGCTTGGCATGTGGGTAGTACGTCTTCGAGTCGTACACAAATGATGGGTCGTCAATCTGAACTTTGAAATTGAGGTTTCGACATGTCGAAAATGGAAGCAAAGTTTCGGTGGGGTCGTCTGGAACAGCAGCATAAAATGCCAATGGAATCAGTATCGGAGCCCCAATCTCAGCTTCGACAATATGATCCACAATTTTCATGCTCGTTGGTAGTAAGACGTAGACCCTAGCGAAAAAAAAATTGAAAATATTTTAAAATATTTTATGTAAATGTATATGTTATTATAAATTTATTTTATTATATCTTATATTTTTTAGCTTAAGATCACATTACTTCGCGACTCCACCAATATGCTGGTTGATGGTCATAGCTGCCGTGACATTGGCCACTCCGTAGGACTCCGTCCTTGCATGTCCACTTTGAGTGACTGTAATAACCGTGGAATTGGTCGTCGTCCACAGGAAATTTCCGTTGCCACCGGAGGGCTTAAATATTATTTCATGCTTGGGTGATGTAAAGGGATCCCATGGCAGAACCTAAAAAATTCAATCGTAAAACTTTATTTTAAATCTCTTTAATTGAGCTTAATTGTGATTTTTTTTGCCTGATTTGGATGCGCAAAGTATGATTATCTCACATTTGCATTATAGTAAATTTCTATGATACATCATGTTTTTACGCAATGAAGTCGGATAGTACAAAAGCTTTGTGCGGTTTAGATTTGTAATTTTGTTATTTAATAAATTTTTTGAAAACATTGATCTCTCAAAATCACAATTTTGTGAATATATCCCGTTTTGGGAGACGAGGGGAGTTCGGTTTATATGCACAAAGGCAATGCCCCCTCGAAGAAATTTTACGTAACCTCTGACTATGCTTTCTAAACTAAATTCTACCCAGCACTACAATGCATGGCACAGAAACTTCTTAAAATGAAAAAAATCGTAATTCTGAAAATTTCAAAAAGTTTTACAAAAAATTTCCCAAAAAGTCAACCTAGGAAGGTTGAACAATAATTTTCATCTTAACAGAGGACTTAAGGGCACTTTGGTCCTGTTGGTTTATAAAAGGAAATGAGCAGTCGAATAAAACTTGTGTGGAAGTTTACTGCAGAAAATACTTACGGTGAGCTTAGGATTAATGACAACTCTTTGAAAAATGTCCATGTCTGCGTGCACTTTAAGAGATGAAATCGGAGCTATGCGCGTTCCGTCCTTTTTTACATAATGCTTGAGTTCCGCGGTGACCTTGGTTGACCCCGTTTTAACTCCTCGTCCAACGTGGTGCGTTCCGTTGGCAGTTGAACTGTCAATTTTGAACAAAGCCTCTTCGAATGTGGTCTTCACAACAATGTTCTATAACAATATTTCAACCATAATAAATACTGTACATAAGACAAATACAATAAATATAATACTTCAAAAAAACCAAAGACATACTTACATTCCCAATGTAAAATTTTTGTCCATCAGCATCAAAGACATCTACCGTGATTGTATAAGTTTGTCCAGTCATCAGTGCCCAATTTTGATACGGCTTCACACCCAGGGCCAAGAATTTGGGCTCTCGGACGTAGATGTAGGCAGTAATAGCATCGGTGAGATCATTTTCAAAATTATACCGGTCCCGAACGGTGATCTTTGTATAAAAAATATTTAATAATATATAATATAATAGCTAATAACTATACTTAATATGGCGTTTACGACAAGATTTGTAAATGTAACTCACCTTTGTTTCACCATAGGCAAGCCCAGTCACGGTGGAAGCTTCTGGATCGTACTAAAAATTTTTTTTGGAAATTTCAAAGTGGATAAGAGAAAAATAACTATCATGAGCATACCATTGCAACGGTAGTGTTTTCAACTTCGAAAACATAAGTATCGGAAGGAAGTTCTATTTCTGGAATACAAATAAATTGTGATAATTAGCCATTTGCAAGACTTTTATCTTATTCTATGATTAAACTCACGAAAAATTCTGCCTTGCTTAAGTTGCATTAATCGAATTGGTACCGTTGTTTCAGGAATAAGTACAAGATCAGTAGGTTCCAGTAATAAATTTGCAATGGCCACGATCCGAACATCTGTTTTCGGTATATGCTGTGGAACAAAAACTAATTAGTAAAGAGTTTTCGGTGAAAAATTTAAATTAAGAATAGAGAATTGGTGATAGCAATATATTTTATATATATATATATATTATGATAGACATAAGGGTGTAAACCATTTACAAATTTATGCAATATTTCATGGAAAATGGCTATATAATAATTCAAAGTTGAGCTTTTAGGTGAAAATAGACAATTTTCTTGTGTCTAATTGCACTGGCTGGCATCAAAATGAACAACCTATAATCCAGTGTAGTCTTAGTTTTAGACATTCTAAATTCTTCCATTGTAGTTTGCTTCTAAGTATCCTTTTATATATCTTTTTTCAAAATACTATTAACTCTAATTTGTCCTACATATCAAGTATCAAGGCATTACTAGCTAAACTAAAATTAACTCTAGATTTGCAGTTATTTCTTGTGTTGTTAATTCTAATCCGTATTTGCTCTAGATAATTTTCATCTAGAAATTACTGAGTATAAATTAGTTCATTATAAAATTTTAAACAGTGACTTAAGTGACCTTATAACTTAATTATTTTAAGTAAAAAAAAGCTTATTACTTTGTACATTGATGAATGTATCTTGGCATTTACAACAACTGAACCAGTTTTGAGCCCTTCGACAAGAACTTCTGTGCCTTGGAGCCGCTTTGCTTCCAGTGCGGCAATGGCAGGTTTAGCCTAAAAATGTAGAAGTTAGGTAAATAACAGTTAACTTAATAAAAACACGATGTATGTTTCCAGTTAAAAAAGGGCTAACCTCATACAGTGATTCTGAAAATGGGAGAAACCGCATAGTACCATGGGGATCAGCCGTGTCGGCCTCACTGGGGGACTCGAGCCACCATTTCATTGGGACTCCTTCCATTGTCGAAAATTCATTGCCATGAGATCCGTAACCGCGGACATGAAATTTTGATGGAGCTGTTTTTAGCGAAGTGACATTTTCAATTTTTAATTCAAATATATAATGTATATACTATATATTCAGTTATATCATAGTATTTTTTGTGAATTTTGTTTACCTTCTTCCAAATGAACGTAGCTATTCGTGGTTGAGATTTTGATGTATTCAATCTTATCAACTATAACATCACAACGGACGATTTCTCGAGTTTTCACCTCTTCTGCGAACACTGTGGCACTCGCTGGAAGTGTAATCGCTGATTTTGAAGAGGTTGAAATCACGGCCTTGTCCGAGCACTCAATTCCTTCCGTCTCGAAATCCTTTCCGTCAATTGTGCCGAGTTTTATAATGTCATAGCGGGAAGCGGTCCTAATTTATTGCAGAATTATATATATAAAAAAAGAAGTAGTGTGAGAATTTGGACACTCAAAAATCCTGTTAAATTCTGATTTTAGTTGACATTATAAACGCATATTATCATCATTATTTAAATCATAAAGAGTTTATTTGTGTGTCCCACGGTGTTCTACAACGTCTTGATTGCCATTGACTGTTCTAAAAGTCAGTAAGTCTGTAGTAAATTTTTTTGCATTTTGACATTTGGTCGCTTAAAATGCACCAAGTTGGAGTTTCTTCGTAATAAATACATGCCATTGTAAATTTTGCAATGCATTGTGACCAGGAAAAAGATTAAGTGTGAACGCTCTCTAAGACATAAAACCAGTTTTTTTTTTCAAGAACTTGTCCTTAGGGTCATAAGCACTCTGAGGACCGAAAATTCAAATATTGCTTCAAATCATAACACATTTCATCATATTATTTGGTTTAGATTACACATTAATTCATTTACATGTTTCTACGCTTCTTTAAGATCTTACAAGTATACCCGCTCTAGGCATTAATTCAAATCCTCGTTTATCGAAAAAATAATAATTTATAACAAATAGTAGCAACTCAAGCAAATCACTTAAAAATGAATATTTGATGAAAATAAGAAACCAAGTTATATATATGCTGCGTGTTTAAAAAAAACAAATAATAATAATGAATATAAACAACTGCTCGGCCTTTGTAACATCTAAACGAGACTACGTTCTTTTATGTCTAATTAATAGTAGTTTTGTGGAGTTTAATGACTTTCAGCAATTAATTAATATACACTTCACTTTTTTTCCCCTCTAATTTTAGCAAGCAAACTTTAAAAGAAACAGTAAATCAAAATTCACCGTGAAGTTAACTTTACCATTTGTAGCATCCAGGGTTGTCGACATGAAGTGTGAAGTTAACACTGAGGGTATCGAAATACGGAAGTCTCACACGGGGAACATTGAGTCGAATTCCAGAAGCACTTGCTCCAGGATTTAATTGAATTAAACTAATTAGGATGCATAAAGTCCTGGATCCAAACGCCGGTACCGGCATTGTAGCACTTCACGCAACTGAAACCCAAAATAGCAGTATAACAATTAACTATAAGTCGAATTACGGATATGTGTTATACGGTCAAATGTAGAACTGATGCTAATATCTCTATAAATATATTAAATTATTTATCCAATTATTGAATTGACTGTTAATATAAATTAACAATGACCTTCTCAAAGCAAAAGCGAAACAACTGACTCTGAGTATTACAAACAGCTACAATCTAACTCTTAACGCTACATATATGGGCTACAATAACAGAATTGTAGCCCATATATTACAAATTGCAGTACTCCACTCAACTAAAATTTCTTTGATGAAAATTATCCTATTCTTAATTCCATCATCAGTCTGTTACAACTCATGAAAAACTACCAGTTTAGGAAACTTTGTTCGTTGGAGTTTAAGTCACAAATAAATGTACCCTTATTTTCCATTAAATTTCAAACCACACTTGAATGAGTTTTACACAAACCAGGTTTTCCGTAAATTCAAGTTTTACACTGTAATTAGGCGGGGTTCCTCTAGCATTGTTCTCATTGAAATTTGTTGTACTAAAACAATAATACTGTCCTAACCTAATCATGTAATTGTACATTTGAAATCCAATTTGAAAGCAATTAGGTATTTGCTAACTGCTCATTACTTCCAGCCTTACTGCTAACAAAATTATTTACGAGCAATCGGCTCTATAGTTTCAGTTGCCAATTTCTAGCATCATCAACTCCGAACTAATTCATTTAACAAATTTCGTTTATATCTTGAAGCTAGCTTCTGTGTCATAGAAATAAAAAAAAAACTTTGTATGGCTTTTCTTTTAAATGACGATATACACCTGAGCGCCGTGTAATGGTGAAGATGACTAGAATTATGCTACAAATATAATACCACTAGA
>VYYI01001327.1:0-20363 GCA_021029175.1 Bilobella aurantiaca
CCAGGATGGTCAGGCTCCTTTCGAACTCGTTGTCAGCCGAGTAGATGTGGATCTCACCCACCGCTCCAGGCTCTGAGCAGTTGATACAGACGTAGTCCATGGGCGGTGGCAAGAGAGCCGCCATGACAAGTTTGTTCTCTAACGATTCCACTAGATGACTACGATAATTCAATTCAATTAATAGTTAACTATAATTATTAGTTTTGATTAAATTGCTGCAATGCTTTGGATTAAGGTTCATCTTGGACAATTACCTATTTCTTTGGTACTTCCCCCAGTTGCGTTAAAAGGCAATTTGACCTTTTAGAAGGGTTTAAAGCCCTTAAAGGCGCTTCAGAGACTCGATAAGATGCAAGTGGATCTTCTAAGGCTACAACGGGGACTTCCGTATGGTTTCAACAATTCAAAACAAATCAATTAATTGAAATTACAGCTTCAATTAACCGACCTTACTAAACCACTTGACAATAAAACACCCATATCATCCAAGATGTCCAATTTCAGGTTCCCTTGAAAGGAGAAGTAATTCAAAAGTGACAGACGCTCTTGCAATTTCCCGCTCTTTCAAAATATATTTTATTTTACCTTGCACTTGCAATTTTTGCATGCATCAGAAACGATAACTTTCCAAAATCAAAATGTCGTGCAAGATTATCCTGATTTAATTATGTACGTATTTTTTCAACGGGCCATTGGACCCGACTGAACCGATTAATATTGCTGTTATGATTTGCAAAGTGTGAGCAATGCTTTGTAATTTGCATGATGCTTTTGTGGTGTGGTTAATGCACACGCCGGCAATAAAAGTAAAGCGGGAGGACTGAGGGCTTTTTGAATGACCGGAGCGGCAACCCTTATCAGAAAATGGAGTAAAGTTGGCTCTCCGCACTCCAGAGGCCCTCAATAAAAGTTGAGCAAAGATGGAACTGCCGACGGATTACTTGGTCTGATTCTGGAAAATTAAACTGTTTATTCACTCATTGAGATGACCCCTTAATTAAGATTGAGACGAGTCACTATGTCGACTGAAACTGTGAGCATGAGCAGTGGAGATATCTAAGTCTAGGTGACCTCTTGACCTCTGCCCTACTTCAAGACCGAGTGGCCAGTGTGAGTCCAAGGATGGTGAGGGTTCCGACGAGGAAGGGACAGACGCAGATGCACTTGCTGCACGTCCCCTCGCACTTCACCAAATCCTACACAAGTTTCCTCATTAATTAATACTCAATTTAAAGGTTAATTAACCATTTTTGTTAGGTTAGGTCATACCAGCGTGATGATGCAGGCGACGAAGAGTGCCTTATTGGCTGTGCTAATTTCTTCAGTGAGCGTCAAGGAGTACTTGGCCTTCTCCCCTATTCTCTGGACAATGTTGACAATGGCCAAGATCCGCCCGTCGGCCCCTACAATCTGTTTCCAAATTGCTACATTCAAATTGACTGAGAATGAAGATTGGATTGATTTAAATTACGGAGATATCGGAGGAGGAGAGGAACTGGACCGCAAATGTTTCTCCTTCGAGGGCGTTGATGATGCGGAGTGAGTACTTGATCTGCCCCGCCTCAAACAAGATGGCTCCGAAGGGATTCTGGTAGAGAGGCGAGAACACGGCGAAGCAGCGCTTCTCCTGCAATTACACTCTGCTAATTGTCGCCTCTACTCACATTGTCGCCTCTACCCACATTGTCGCCTCTACTCACCTCCGAGTCGCATTCGCAAATGGATGGGAGGAACTTGATCTGGAAGATGATTGCCTTCGCACTGTCCTCCAGCCCCACCGTCTTCATACGAGCGTCAAATGGACAGAACAACTTGCTCGTCCTCCCACGCAGCACCAACTCACCGCTTCCGCTCAAGATCCGGTAGCTCGGACAGCACGTGAAACTCCCCGACAGCACACCTGCAAAAGAAATTCATAATTTAATTGACGCTTCAATCTGTTTATAACAATTTCCTGCATCATTACAAGCATACCAAGCACAACAAATCCATCAATGCAGATAGAAATCATGCCCAAAACAAGAAAAAAAGCTTCTCAAAAGAGTATACTTTCTCCAGCAAAAATCCATATCAAGGAATTGATTCTGGAAACTGGGGCGTAATTAAATGTCTTAAGAATGACATAAAAATATCTTACACTTAAATTAGGAAACAAAAACCCATGAATGGTGTAAATTAATATGGGAATTCAATTTTTTTTTGAGTGGATGTGAAGGTCAGAATTTTGTTTCAAAAGCATGTATAGAAAGTAGAAAAAAAAACTTGACTCTACGGATATTTAAGTTTTTTTTAGTGGATTTTTAAAATAACTTAATTTACCATATCTGTTTGCAGTATGTCATAAATAAGCATTAGTTAGAAATTTGTGTTGATGGAGAAAGTCCTCTATGCTCATAAGTTTGAGGAGCCCTTTACACGATTTTTTGTGCATAACTTGAGATTCCAGATAATGGAACACAACTTAGTTGTTATTTCGACTCAAAATGAAAGGGCCCCTTAAGGGCTTCAACTTATTAGAAACCTAGTCCCTTGCCTGAGTCCGTGACTTTGATGAAGTGGAGGGAATCCAATATTTCGAGGCCGGGGAGGGGTATTCCGATGGCAGGATGTGGGTCGAGCGGTGGGTCGACGTGGTGGCTGTTTTGGATTGGCGGTGGGGCGGGCAAGCGCGACTGGACGTGGCTGGGAATGTTGCGATGGTGAGGGGAGATGGGCAGCTGCGGAGGGCACCAGCTCAGCGGCATCATCCCCATGCTGCTCGTGGTGGACACTTGCGACCCAAAGGGCTGCTGTGTGATGACGCTGGAGTTCCTAATGGAATGGTGATGATTTGGCGGGGCATGGTGGCTCAGGGCATTGTTCTGCTGCAACCCGCCTATCCCACCTCCAGCAGAACTAAACAACTTGGCGAAGCTGGCAGATAGACGCTCCATCTCTGAAAAGTATAATAACGCTTTTGATTAATACTTTTAGGATTGTGCCTCATTGAGTGGAGGCCCTTAAGGGTCCGGATTGAATCAATCAGGGGGCCCTTAGGTTTTTTAAGTAATATTGCATTATTTTCGGACGTCGTTCATTATTTGAGGATGTGGCCTATGCAGACTTTACCTCTGCTTTCACTCATCTCAATTGAGAAAAGAGAAAGTCCAATCCCCATGATGCAACGCAGATTTGGAAATCTCCGACTTACAAAAGTATTAGTACCCTTAAATATGACAGTTTGGGACCCTTAAATGTATGAGGCTGCTGGGACCCTTAAATTTATCGGATGAGGACCCTTAATCGTTATAAGATTGTATGCGTTCTGCTGTTCATCAAATGATGTTTAAAAGTGCAAGGACAAGAAAGATACTTCTCCTTAATAAGAAACCTGCTTTCACCAACTTTCTCTAATGATGTCAATTGGCCAATTATCAAGAAATGCTCCTCCTTAAGACGAAATCTGTTTTCACTACCTTTCACTAATGATGATAATTGGCCAATTATCATTGTCATGATGTTTAAGCAATCATTGTTGTAATTTGACCCAAGTGCTTTCCCTTGCCTATGGTGTTGCGTACGAGTGAAAAGTAGCAATGTCTCTCTCTGCTTTCACCTTGAGTGACACTTTGTGTGGGCCCTGTTACTTTCTCTGTCAAATGAGGTGTCCTTACCTTGGCCATGGGGCTGGACCCCTCTCCGTCCATAGTACTCCTCGGCCATGCCTCACCTAGGGAGTTGTGCCCAATGACCATTGTGACAAGGGTGCCATTGACCTCTGGGTCACTGCCTGGGAGTGATGGGATAGCTGGAGTGACTGGTCCTGGGAAGATGTGGAGATCAATAAGTGGAGTATGCAGAGATTGCGGAGGTGCTCCAGCGCAGTCTCCAGCACATCAATCCCTCCACCTTCGCCCAGCAAACTCCAGCATCCAATCACACCTTCCAGGATGAGTCCAAGGTGCTCTTTAATTGGCTGCGAGTGGCATCTGGGAAAGGCTGACATAAAGGTCAAATGGGAAGGTCAAAGGTTACTGACATCACTTCAAGGTCCTTCACCTTCTTCAAGGGTACTTCAAAGAAAAGCGGAAACAAAGCAAATTTAGCAGGGATTTGCAAGTGGAATCCCTTTGAAAACAATTTAAGTGGACGCTTATAAGTACCTAAACGCTTCGTGGTAGCTTTCTTTTGCAATTGCAATTTCAAAATCATTTCCCTCCAAACGTTAGCATTGCAATAGCTAAACGAGCCTGTCCCGAACCGTGAATCTAATGGAAAAGATCTTCCAAAAAAAATACACAGAGTTAATAATTATTCCTACTTCAGTCGACCTATTGCTAAAATATGTTACAATTTAGTTAATTTCAAATAAAATTAAATTACAATTAACTAGAATTGGTTGTTTAGGTCAAATTAGAGGGTGTTGATAGGCATATAAGAACAACAATTAACTGAAAAATTAAGTCTAAAAAATGCTAATCGGAAAGGCCCCTTAAGGATCATCTATTAAAGGATGAGCTTGATATGCTAGTTTCTATCACCTAACGTTGTGAAAAAAAAGTATAAAATAAACAAACACAAAAGAATTAGGGAAAAAGATTTTTTTTTCATAATTGGTCTAAAAAAAATTAATTGCTACACGTACCACTATGTCGCGCACTCATCGTAAGAATCTTCCGCTTTTAATTGAACTAATGTAATATGGCAATTGTAGTATTGCAATGCAAAACTTCGAAATGCGAAATTCGCTTATCTCCTAAATAATGTGCCGACTTCAATTGCTTTTGAAAAAGTTAAATAAAAACAGAATTTGGAGAAAGGATATTTAATTAAGAAAAGTTTAGGGAAGGGTTAATTGTTTTTGGTTTAATTACCTAATTACTTAATTGCACTCTGCGTTAGAAGGGTGCCACTCTTTCTGGAAGGCAGAAAGATATCACCTCATAATTACTACTCATTTAATTCCCTAAACAATTAAAAGTAGTCAAGAATGGAGACGCTGAGTACGGCGACGTTTTCTAGTCTGGAACAGCTCCTGTCGCCCTTCGCCTATGGACCAGAGGAAGAGGTACCCTTGACACTTGGCGAAAGGGTCTCAGGAAGACAGGGACACCTCTCCAGGGGTAAGGAACTTGTTCTTCGCACTTTAATTGACCCTTAGATGACCTTAAATTGACTCGTTGCAGATGGAGACTGGGGGTACAGCTTCAACGGACCAATACTCCGCTGCTTCCCTGTGTCTTCGGGACAGAGTCTGGGTCGTCGGACAAGTCTCAACATACCCGGCACCCCCTACCACTTCCCTGACGCCATCATCAAGTGTGCCAAGGAAGTTTCCCTGTCCGACGACCCTTGGGCAACGAGGCACTTGATCCTGGGAACAGACTCTGGAGCTGCTGGAGGCTCAATTGTCATCTTCGACCCTGCTAGAGCCATTCCAATTCGTTCAATTCGCACTCCTTCTCCCGTAAGGCACACCGTTAAATCAAGATCATTATCAACATTCATAATCGGATACCCGATTTTAGAATCATTTCACGTTCCGAATTTTCCTATCAGATCAATCATATTTGGCTGATTGGAATAAGTCCTTAATAACTCAACTTCTGTCTGTCTTGTTATGGCACAGGATAACTGCATATAAGGATGTGCAATTTAACTTGAATTGGATTTGTATTTTAATTTACTAATTCAATTCACTACAATTTGGGTTTGGTAATGCAGGTGGAGAGTTTGGAGGTAATTAGCGACGGAAGTGATGCGAGCGCCGTGAATCTCCTCCATGCGGCTTTGAGATCGATGGTGGGCATTGTGGCAGCGGGCCTTGGTCAAGGGGACGTAATTCTAGTTGATCTGGCTTTGGATCACCTTCAACTGTCCCTCCAGGCCCCCTTCACTCAATCCTTGGAGTGCGAGGCGGAGTTTGACCTTCTGGAAGTGAATGGTGACGAAGAGGACATTGAACGGAAGCGCTTCCAGTCCTTCCAGCAACGCCGCCTTCTCTCTCTTGGTCTTAATTGTAAGGCGCTCATTTTTAAGTCAAACTTACATAAACCTTTTAATTGGTTGACGTAGTCGAGTTGACTGTTTTTCAGTGTCTCAAGTCCTTTCCTCAGAGACAGATAGTGATGATAATGGGTTCGACTACCTGGGTCCTGGAGGAGACTTACTCAGACGTTTCCCTCTCTATCAGGTCCACATCACTGCCCTCCACTATGCTCCGCAAATTGCTTCCCTTCTATTAGGCTTCAATTTCGGTTGCTTTCAAATATGGCGACTGGAAAATCTGCAGCTGGAGTAAGGGACGAGAGATAGCTTAGAATTAACGATTCAGACGACTTATGGACGATAATTTGCAGGTACAGTTCTGCCTGGAGGGGATGGTCGCTGCCGGTGCATTCCTTTGAATTTCAGATTCCGTCTGACGATCCTAGAAACTTCTGCTACGTCTGGATGCTGAGCGGAAACGAAACAGTTCCCGGCACTGGAAGCACGTTGCAGCTCTACGCACTCGACTACGCGCGGAGTAGAGCCCAACACCACCACCAACCCATATACTACGTAAATACTTGACAACCTCGTCTCAATTACGTTTCGCTAACCTGTAAAATCACGACAATTAACTAATTAATGGTGTATTAATGGTAATTTAAATGACTTCATTTTAAGTTTGAGAGGCTATTAAGCAAATGCGTAGATCTGAGACGTTGATGAAGCTCTTAAGGCAATTGAGTAGGAGTACGCGCAAGATGTTAAGCAAGTCGTTTTTCGAACAAATTTAATTCATTAATATTTTCGCTGACAAAGTTGCTTGATTAATAATTTTTTTTTCCAAAATTGGGCCCTTTAGTTATTTGTAGAGGTAAAAATGTTGTAATGAAGCTGTCTTGGTTGAACTTAATTTCGTTATATGCTTTTGGTGGTTGCAGGACTTGAGGAACTGTGTTCGAAGACTGGAGTTGTATTTAGGAGACTGCTACAAGGCGGAATCGGGCGGAAGAGTGGAGGATCCTCCTGATGGTCGCCCCATAGGGCTCCGTATTCTGGAGGAGCGACTGCTGGTCGTGGTCTGGGAAACAGCTACATCGGCTTACCTGGGCCTCTTCGACATGGACCAGTGGTACTCTGCTCAGACGACGTCCATTGTCCCCATACAGAGTCCAGAGGCTCTCTGTTCTTTCTGGGCAACGATTCCCTTCCTCCCTCCCACGCACAGTCGCCTCCTCCACCTCCACCTCCACAGCGACTCACTCGAACGGTGGTCCAATCCACACGCCTTCAACGCACTCCACGACTACCCCGCCTCCACTTCCTTCCGTAAGTTTATATTACACCTCTTTTCATTAACCTACCCCTTAAATGTTAAAGATGTCAGCACGTGTTGACATGGTTAAAATTTAAGACGTTGACAATGACATGTCCTGTAGGAGTGACTTGTCTCAGCGAGAACGGTCTCTTCACTTTTACACACTTTGGAATGGAGGAGAAGGCCCTCCGCCTCATTCAGAAGGAGGGCGTTGACCTCCTCGCCCAACCCTCCCTCCTCCGACAACTCTGCTCCTCCGTGGGACTCCAGCCAAACTCTAGTCACACCTTCCCAAAGGACTTTCCACAGGAGGTACGTAAAAATCGTTTACAAATTGTAAAATTGGAATTGAAACATTAAATTATTACAGATTTCCCAAGAACTTTGTACTCTATAGCCGAGTTTGCAAATATTTCGTTTTCGGAAACGAAATAAAGTTCGTCTCAGTTTTTTTTTTTTCGACGAAACCGAAAACCGAACACCGAAGACTTATTTCGTGTCCGTTTCCATTTTCTTTTCCTTTTTCGAAAAAGTCCATTCCTACTGTATAAGTGCAGAGCTGTGATTAATTGGTTTACAGAAGGCAGACAAGTACGATATTCTGAGGCTGATCCTGGAGGCATCTCGTCCAGCCCTCATCATTCAGATGGCCAATACCTGGCTCGACGGCTCCTTTGCCAACTTGGGCCTCAGCATCCACTTGATCATGGAGTGGCTCTACCACCTCGCCCTCCAAGTTCGCCTCTTGGCGGAGCCACACTGGATCCTCCTCTTCACCCCCTCAAACTCACCCCACCTCCCCCCTGAAACAGCCGCCTTCCTTCGATACTCCCATTTTGTGTGGAGTCAACAAAAAGGAATTCTCTGGACCATTCTTCGCGGCCTCCCAGATTACTCACAAATAGGTAATTCCCATTTAAAAAGAACGCTTAATAACGAAATTGTCAATTCACTCTTTGTTAATACTTTGGCTTCCCTGTGGCAGAAGAATAGAGATAAGTTTGTATTTGAATTTGATTTTAAGTGCTTTAAGTATTTATTATGCTGATTTTTTTTTTTTTTTACTAACTTGAGTAAAATGTGCGTGTAGATTATCCGGATGACCTTGAGCGGAGCTTGGAGAGGCTGGTGCAGTACTCCTCCGCTCTCCTCCTCCTCCACCGCTCTGGGCTCCTCCCTCCCTCCAACACCCATCCTCACTCTCCTCGCAGTCTGGTGGGTTACTACAAAGGACGCAAGGCTCAACTGGAGGCAACTCTCGCCAACGCACCCTTCATCCATCCCGAGGAACGAAGCGTAAGTCTTATAATTATTTGACACACCCTGACAAGCTCGGCAAAGGCTTAACTTCAACCAAACGTCAATGTTTCCTATCAAATAAAGTTTAAGTGCTCGTGAGGCCCTGTATGAATACAAGTTGTCTGTTCAGGCTCATACATTGCTCGTGGAGTATTTGTTCGATGAGTTGGAGGAAGGGACTTTGCGTGAGGAGATGGCTTTGGACCCTGGAGAGCCCTTCTACCCACCCTCAAATCCAGGACAAATTCTCAACTTCTTGATAGCCAAGTGGGCCATGGACCCACCAACCTCCACCCTCGTGGCACGCATCATTTTCTACTACTTCCTGGACCTCATGGACATCTCAAAGGACAGGTGGGTACTAATTCTGACAGAATGCAGCACCTTACTAAACATAGTATAAGCATGAAAATCTATAGTAAACTTAAATGTAATACATTTTCACATTTGGTGTAGACGGAGGACAAACAACACTCTTCCTTCCGTTTTTTGCTTTAGTAGTTTGTAAATTGAAAATGATGTAGATTTTACTGGCACTTTATGTTTTTCCTTTTCTCCTTTTGTTTTTTGAGGGGTGAACTGTGCGGAGCGTTTGAGACAGTGATTGAGCTGTCGGTGGATGAGCAGGATGAGGTGGCCACTCTCTGGTCCATTGACCATGGTCATCTGGAGGCTGGTCTCGCTGGTCTGAGTCGTGCTCGCCTGGAGGAGAAGGGATCAGGACTGCCATGGGGCCCTGCACTCGTGAGTCTGGCTGCCCAGGGCTGTCAAGCACAGGTCCTTCAACTCCTCCTAACCAACTCATACCCTCCACAAATCTCCAGGTAAAGTTCCAATTGAATGTCAATTGAATAATTTATACTAAATTCATTTATAAATCTTGTTTGGCTCTCCTTGGCTTATGATATGGCCTATAACAACCTAACTTAATCCTAATTCGAAATTTTACGCGAAGTTTTTAAATTTGAAAAACTTCCGGACTTGAAAAATTAATTTTGTTCAATATCATCGTGTAGGTTTGCAGTGATGCTGGCGCTGGAAGTGGAGCCCGACTCCTCTCAAATCATTAGTGGAAGAATCCTAGAGTTTGCCGACGACCAAACTACCTTTTTCAAAGTTCTACAATGTGAGAATTTAACTTGCAAATATGAGAATTGACGTTTTCTTTTGATTTTGACTCCTACGATGTGTTCGTGTATAGTTGCAGATGAGGTGGAGATCCTGGAGCCTTTGATTACGTCTCAGATGCACAAGCATAGGAGGGGTTGTGTGGAGCTAGGGTTGGAAAACTACCTGAAACTCCTCCCACCATCTCTCCAAAATAAGCTCCGCCTCTTCAGCTTCTTTCTTTCCATCAGAAGGATTCCGGAGAGCATCGAGACCTACAAGGACCTCATCACCACTTACCCTGATCGTAGAGCTATGCCACTCTCACAACGTAGCAGGATGGAGGAGACGGAGAGGGCCCTTAAACTCTTGTTAATTACTTCAGATGGCTCCTGGAAACACCCTCCCTCCTCCTCCGCCCCACCATCTCACAATGAGTCAAGGGCTCATCCTCTCTCATTCACTAGGACGTCTTCCATTGAAATTGAATTAGGAACATCTCCTCAGAACTCGCCTTTTCATCGACCAAAGGGCCCTCAAGGAAGAAGGAAGAGCCACCATAGCAGAACGTTTTCTTCAGAAGAGCAGGGACTCTTGCCACACCTCCTCCAAACACCTCCCAAACTTCCAGGAAGAGACAACTCTCCGGGGACACTGAGTCCCTTTCCACAGGCAGGCAGAAGCAGCATCAAAGTCAGTGACTCACAACTCTACAATTTTCCAACTTTTAGAATTGCATTGACATTGTAAACATTGTTTTGATGATTCTTGTAGAGAAAGGCCAGCGCAACTCCACTGAGAGACCAAGTTTTACGAGCAAGGTTCTTGGACATGGGATCCGCTTCAGCAGGTGGTGAGACAACATTGGTGACACGTGACACGATTTGTCCCAACAGTTCTCCTGGAAGTGGCTCAACGGAGCCCTTCTCGCCACACACTTCTCCAAGACTGTCGGAGTGTGACGAGGTGAGTTCAGAGGGAGGAGGGGAGGAGACTCCTGGACTCCTGGAGCGCAACATTTCAATGGTCACCTCTGATGAGGAGCCTGACACCGCAAATGGGGATCCGACGGGAGTTTCCCCGAGTATCGGAGATGGAGCTACTTCAATTATTGAACTGGGAGGTACCGACAGTAGTGTAGTGGAAGATTCTGCATATTTAGAAGAGGGAGATACTGGAGGCAAGAGAGAGGAAGGTACTGGAGACATTAAAGAGGGAGTTGATGTAAGCATTGAAGTTGGAGCTACTTCAATCAGTGAAGTTGGAGCTACTTCAATCAGTGAAGTTGGAGCTACTTCAATCAGTGAAGTGGGATGTACTGACAGTAGTGAAGTAGAAGATTCTGCAACTTTAGAAGAGGGAGATACAGAAGGTATTGAAGAGGGAGTTGATGTAAGCATTGAAGTCGGAGCTACTGAAGAGGGAGAAACTGCGAGTACTGAAGGAGGAGTTACTACGATAATTGAAAGAGGAGCTACTGCGGGAATTGAAGGAGGAGCTACTGCGAGTATTGAAGGAGGAGCTACTGCGAGTATTGAAGGGGAAGCTACTGCGAGTATTTTAGGAGGAGCTACCGCGAGTATCGCAGAGTCGACATTAGTTGAAGATAGTAACTTGAGCTTTGGGGTAGGCGTAGTCACAAGGAATCGTGATGAGGAGCCTGACACCGCAAGTGGGGATCTCACGGGAGTTACTCCGAGTATCGGAGATGGGGGGGCTACTTCAATCATTGAAGTGGGAGGTATTGACAGTAGTGAAGTGGAAGATTCTGCAACTTTAGAAGGAGATACTGGATGCATTAAAGAGGAAGGTACTGTAGGCAATACAGATGAAGATACTGGAGGCATTAAAGATGAAGGTACTGGAGGCACTAAAGAGGGAGATACTGAAGGTATTGAAGAGGGAGTTGATGTAAGCATTGAAGTCGGAGCTTCCTCAAGTATTGAAGAGGGAGCAACCGCGAGTATTGAAGGAGGAGTTACTACGATAATTGAAGGAGGAGCTACTGCGAGTATCGCAGAGTCGACATTAGTTGAAGATAGTAACTTGAGCTTTGGGGTAGGCGTGGATACGAGTGATCGTGAAAAGGAGTCTGATGAGGAGCCTGAAACCACAACTGGGGATGCGACGGGAGTCACTCCGAGTATTGGAGATGGAGCTACTTCAATCATTGAACTGGGAGGTACTGACAGCAGTGAAGTGGAAGATTCTGCAACTTTAGAAGAGGCGGATGCTGGAGGCACTAAAGAGGGAGATACTGAAGGTATTCAAGAGGAAGGTACTGGAGGCATTAAAGAGGGAGATACTGAAGGTATTGAAGAGGAAGGTACTGGCGGCATTAAAGAGGGAGATACTGAAGGTATTGAAGAGGAAGTTGATGTAAGCATTGAAGTCGGAAATACTGCAAGTATTGAAGAGGGAGAAACTGTGAGTTTTGAAGGAGGATATACTGAGAGCATTGAAGGAGGAGCTACCGCGAGTATCGCAGAGTCTACATCAGTTGAAGATAGTAACTTGAGCTTTGGGGTAGGCGTGGTCACGAGGAGTCGTGCGCGCCACATGAGTGACGCAAGTTTCCTTGCACAGTGTGAAACAACCTTTCTTGGTTCTCCGGACCTTCACGAAAAATCGGCGCTTTCACGTAAGCTAACCCCTCCCCACAACTTATTGTTATCTCGTCTCTGATTTCAGTGAAAATTGGTACTCGGTCCTTAGTTGGCGGCGAGATATTTAGGAACGCTGAAACCACTTTTTTTTTCTTTAAGGACCCCTACGTCCTTCGCGGTTGATTTGAGGTCGAAAGAAATGTATATACTCTGTGCGAAGAATTGGATAATTAATCATGTCAATTTTGAGTAAAATCGGAGACGCAGTGGGGGTTTCTTGGAGTTGGAGGTTGTGTAATTAGCTGTTGGAATATTGACAGATTGTGGGCGTGCCCAGTCCGAGCCTCCTGGTCCAGAGAAGGTGGGGCGGACACGGAGGAATTCCAGTGCAGGCGGAGGTTTCGTAGGGAAAAGCACTCGGAGGAGTCATTCTGTTGCTGATGCGCTTCAAAGCGCCGCTCCTCCACGAACCACTAAAAGGGGAAAGCGAAAGGAGGAGTCACCTCAGACCACGTCCACTCCCACCCTCAACCAAAGTCAAGACTCCGGAGTCCTCTCCACCTCCTTTGAGGAGAACTCGAGGAGGGCGAGTCTTCGTCGCTCATCGCTCGCCGGAGGTGCAAATCTACTCAATCACACTGTTCGTAAGTAGTCGTACAAAATATGTCGCCTTTCTTAAACAAAAAACAGCTGAAGTGTCGCTATCTTTGTAGCTGGTCCACATGGGGCAAAGACGGAAGAGCCAACTCCCAAGGAATCGAGGCGCCAAAGGTCAAGGAGTGCCTCTTCGGAACATGACGAGTCTCGAGATTCTTCTTTTAACGAAACGTTGGAGGAGGAGCCTAGTTCAGACTCCACCTCTCCCCGCTCCCGCCATCGAGTCTTTGACTACCAACCAGCCTTATCCACCGTCCTTGAAGTGTCGGAAGTGTCCGAACCCTCTCCCGTCACTACGCCCATGACACGCTCTCGCCGTCGCTCTCTTCAGGTTTCCTTGGAATTGAGCACACCAAGCACGCCGAGTAGTTCCGGAAGGAAACGACGTCGTCCCTCGGCTTCTTCTTCCTTTGGAACCATTGAGGAGGAGGAGGAGCGACCGGAGTTGAAGCGGCGCCTCTCAAGTCCTCCCTCCCACGATTCCCAACAGTCAGCACTCACTCACTCTCCTCAGCTCAAAAAGAAAGGGAAGTCGCGCATTGCAAAGCGAAAAGAGTGAGGATAGGTGAAGCTAGTAATTTAGTAAGGTAATATAAAAAAAGAGATTATTTTTTAATCAGTTCGCTTGGGAAACTCTCTACTGAGCAGTGGGCATTTAACCTTAAGTTTAAATAAAATTAGTTATTTAGGCACTTTTAGTTTGTTTGGATGTATTTCGTTGGAGGGCTCTATTCTATCGAGGACTCATTGCGTAGATCCATGTTTGGGGTCTCGAGGAGGCTGGACGTGGGCAGAAGACTTTCCTTCATTTCTTTCCGAGGGAAGGCTTCGTCCAGTGCTGAGACTTGTGGCTGAGTTGCTTCCACGCGAGTAGAGCGCAGAGTTGATGAGAAGAGAGGCACTGGACGTCGATAGGTGGTGTCGTAACCTGGAACAGAAAACGCCAGCTTTTTAAGTTTTAAACATTTAGGGAGCTTAGAATTTTTTTAAATCTTAAACCTGATGCAATCAATCTCATCCAATTTAAAAAAGGCAGATGACTTAAGTTGTGAGAAAAGTTAAACAATTAACAATTAGTGAAATTCTTTGACAAAATTACGTTTTGAGCTCTTCCAGCGCTGCTACTCGTTCTAGTTTCTCGTTTTCAAAGAGCCTTCGAATCCCGTCAAGCTCAGCCGTCGCCTCCACGAACTTGAGCCGCCAGTGCCCGATTTCTGTGTGCAGCTTCTCACTGAAAAGAGGAAGCGAAAGACACTTAAGTAATTGGTGGACTTAAGGAATTTGTTTGAGAAGAAGTACTTGCGATCCATGAGGGTGAGGACCTGTCCCTCCAGGAGGTCCTTCTCCTCCTCCAACTGTCGAATCTTCTCTTCCTGGAGCTCCTTCGTCTCGCGGTAAGTGGCAATGATCTCCTGGAGACTGCTCAGGTTCTCGTTCTCCAGATTTAAAAACTTCTCCAGTTCCGCCGTCCGGAGTCGCAGGTCTCCGTTCTCTCCCTCCAACTGGAATTAGTAGTCAACATTGATTGTTGACTAGACAAGCCTCCTCCAAACACGCTCTAATGTTTGACCCTTACAAGTTTGGAGTGACTCTGGCAATTGGCCAAATCCAGCCTCAGAGCGTCCACCTTCCCTTCTAGTGTCAAGCAGGAAGACTCGAGGAGTTTAGTGTCAGACTCATAGGAGCGACCAGCGTGTGTCACAGAAGCCAACTTCGTCTCGAGTCCTGAGACACGATTAGTCAGTCCCTCGATTTCTGTTTAAAAAAACGGTTTTGAGTAACTTTTTAAATGCTCTTTACTGTATCATTATCATGTTTAAAAAAAATCCTTTATCGTTATTTTTGAAGTCGTGTATTGACTTGTAGTGAAGGTAACTTACACTTTGCGTTAACGATTAATGCTTGCTTTGACTTACGTTGTTCATATGATCTGACGAGAGAGGCCTGATCTGCAAGCTGACTTTTCAACAGTTGGTTTTCCTCAGCCCTAGCCCTCACCGTGGTTTTCGCAGTGTCCGACTCTCGCTCCAGGGTCATCTGCGCAGTCTCCAAGTCAGAAAAGTCCTGGCGAAGGGCAGTGTACTGCCCAAGAAGACTCTGATTCTCCTCCTCCTTCCACTGGAGCAGCTCTTCAATGCGACGCACTTCTTCGACATAGCGCTGAATCTTGGCCCGGAGCTCTCCCTCGCCCCTTGTTTCCAAGATATGTGGTAAGTAGTCTGCCACGGATCCCGTTCCCACGCCCTGCTGTCGAAAATGGTCCGCTCTAGAACCCTTGCCGGTCTCTATGCGCTGCAGCAGAATGCCCGACGCCAAGGTCTTTGGCTGAGAAGGATCCTCTCTGGGCCCCCTTCCTGTTTCCATGTTCTGTCGCAGAGGGTCCGCTGGTTCCGACACCAAGATCTGAGGCTGAAGAGAATCCGCTCTAGACTCCCGTTCTCTTTCTACGTCATGTGCCAGATGGTCCGATGTCAAATAGTGACTATTTGACAGGGTATTTGACAAATCCGTTCTAGGTACCCCTTCTGTTGCTGTGCTATGTCGCGCATTGCCCCCTGGTCCCGACGCCAAGTTCTGCGGCAGAAGAGGATCCGCTCTACGCCCCCGTTCTGTTTCTTCTACGTTCTGTCGCAAAGGGCCCGCTGGTCCCGACGCCATGCTCTGAGGCTGACCAGGATCGTCTATGTGTCCCCTTTCTGTTTCTACGCTCTGTCCTAGATGACCCGCTGGTTCCGATGCCAAATTCTGTGGCAGAAGAGCATCCGCTCTAGACCCGCGTTCTCTTTCTATGTTGTGTGGTAGATGGTCCGATGTCAAGTACTGTCCATCAGTTCTGGGCCCCCTTTCTGTTCCAATGATCTGTCGCGGAGGGATCACTTGTCCCAATGCCATATTCTGTGCCTGAGAAAGATCATCTCTTTGCTCCCTTCCTCTTTCTACATTCTGTCGCAGAGGGTCCGACGACGTCAAGTTCAGTGGCTGATAGTCCGCTCTGGGCTCTCTTTCTAAAGAGTCATATGAAACAGGATCCGCTCGTTCCGATGCCAAGTTCTGTGACTGAGGAAGATCTGATCTGGAACCCTTTTCCGTTACTATGCTCTGTGACATAGGGTCAGAGCCCACTCGTCCCGATGCCCAGGTCTGTAGCTGAGATGGATCTGCTCTAAACCCCCTTTCTCTTTCTATGTTTTGTGACACAGGGTAGGGGTCAACTCTTCCTGATCCCTGCTGAGGGTAGGGGTCCTGTCTTCCTGATGCCCAGATCTGTGGCTGAGATGGATCCACTCTAGACCCGCTTTCTCTTTCTAAGTCATAAGAAAGAGGATCTGCTCGTTCCGATGCAAAGTTCTGTGACTGAGGATGATATGATCTGGAACCCCTTTCTGTTACTATGCTCTGTGACAGAGGGTAGCGGTCTGGTTTTCCTGATGTCCAGCTCTGTGACTGGAGAGGATCCGCTCTAGGCCAACTTTCTTTTTCTATGTTCTGTGACACTGGTAGAGGGTGGGGGTCCGCTTGTCCCGATGCCCTGTTCTGTGGCTGAGGAGAATTCGCTCTAAGCCCCCTTTCTCTTTCTATATTATTTGGCAGAGGGTCCGGTTTTCCCGGTGTTAACTTCTTTCGACCTACTCTAGGTCCCTTTTCTTTTTCTATGTTCTGTGGAAAAGGGTCCGCTCGTCCCGATGTCATGTTCTGCGGCTGAAGAGAATTCGCTCTAGGCCCCCGTTCTAAGTCTTCTGATGAAGACTCCGCTCTAGGGTTCCTTTCTAAATTACGTGGCAAAGAGTCTGCTCTGGAACCTCGTTCTAAGTGCTGCGACAGAAAGTCTACTCTTGGTCCTGCATCCTCTGTTCGAGGATCCGCTCTATTCCTCTTCTCCAAGTTTTGTTGCCTAGAATCAACTGGCCTCATTCCTAAGTCCTGTCCCTGTGAGAGAGAGCCCGATTTTACTCGCTCCCTAGAGATCGCTTTATGCTTGAGCCCCTTTTGTGGCAAGTAGTCAGCTCTAATTGCCATCTCCAAATCCTCTGCCAAAGAAGTTTCTGGAAACTTCTCCAGTATTCTTTGTCGACTCGACGGCGGTTCTCCTCCAGCACCCTTCCGGCTCCTCACTCTTTGAAACTTTGAGACTTGCGAGCGGTCCTGAGTGTGACGGAATTCAGTGTGACTTTGCGGTGATGCTGGAGGGCGTGGTTGAGCTGGCTCTCCTCCAGCACCCTCTTGACATTGTTCCAATAGATACTGAAGCTTGGCCTTCTCTTGGCAGCAGTGTGACAGTTGGGCCTCGAGCAGTCGAGTGGGAGTTTGAGCGTCCGGTTCCACTCTGTCATGTTTGCACTTTCGGAGCAAGAGCTGGAGGCAGTCTATGCGACTATCTGCAATCTACAAAAGAATCATTGCATTTACAAAGCTTTCCTAGCAATTAATGACAAGGACGTCTTACGCGAACGTAGTCTTTGAGCTGCGGGTCCTTGCGCTTTCCAGGACCATACTCCACCAAGTTCCTGATGCGAGTACAATGGGGACAAAAGGATTCTGTCTTGGAATTGATGTCCATTTTCTATTTTCCAAGTTCCCAAGTTCCACCTCACGTTGCCCTTGCACCGTTCACCGTTTACCTGTCAAAATGAAACAAAATCAACCGTAAAAATCTACCGTAAAGAACATCAAAAAAGACTAACCTAAACAAAACGACGGTTTCTTTCAAAATAAACTGTTCATATCAAAATAAAACAAACTAAACGGTTTCTTTCAAAATAAACTGTGCATATCAAAACAGAACAAGCTAAACGGTTTCTTTCAAAATAAACTGTTCATACCAAAATAAAACAAACTAAACGGTTTCTTTCAAAATAAACTGTGCATATCAAAACAGAACATGCTAAACGGGTTCTTTCAAAATAAACGGTGCATATCAAAATAGAAAACTAAGCGTTTTTTTTTTCAAAATACAGGGTGCGTAATTGAATGTGGTATGGAATTAAGGCGCGGCCTCAGTAGGCAGGCAGGCACCGTTATTATTCCTCCTCCGTAAAAGTGTCCATTGGGAACGGAAGTGTAGCAACTACTCAACTAGCGATTGTTAGGTGGTTAAAAATCCCAATTAACTTAACTAACCACTAATTTGTTCCTTACCACTTTGCGTTAGTTGACCCGAGGGTTTTTAACCTAAATTAAGTATTTACACAAATTCAATACATCATTCCGCAAAGCACTAATTAGTAAATTGCTTAATTAATTGCTAATTAATTGAACACAACTTTTGGTTTCAGCTTTATCCCTCCCTTCAATATACAAAAACAAAACAAAAACAAAGTTTGTTTTGGTTTGACTACGCGATACGCTATGCGGAGGGTAGCCCAAGCAGCTCTGGGCACATTTCCCTAGCGTTCACAAAGCCATGAATGCCAATGCAGAATTGTTTGAATTTCGGCGCCACTTCTGTTGTAATCAAAGCCAATCTCGTTTCTGCTTTGAACGTCAGTCCTTTTGTTACCCGTGAATTTAATTAGCATGTGAATTGTTAATTAATTAATTAGTAGTGATTAATTGATAAGATTTATTGCTCCGTTTAATTAGATAATTAAGTTGAGGTTGGGTTCATCCAGTTTTGTTGAAGAGGTTTGCGAGAATGGTGATGAGCGGAACGAGGGTGATGGCGGCGGTGTCATTGGGCGCTCCAGCGATGATGGCAGAGAAGTTGAAGAGGTTAGCAAAGGCTATGATACACAAGTAAGTAATTGGTAATTGGTCAATTGAATTTTGTATAAGGACTTGGACTTACTCCTCGCCTCTGGCTTCTGGAGGTTGAATCCGGGGTCAATGGGGTCATTGGGGTCAACGGCCGACAAGTGCTCCGCACCGTTGATCACCGACTCCCACACCTCACTCCCAATGTTCTCTCCAAGCAGAATCTCAGCCAGCTCCGGCGGAAGTCTCTCCAGAATGTCGTTCTGACCCCCAATTAACTCTCATTAATTAACTTGCTATTTTAACTTTAAATTAATTAATCACCGCTTACTGTTGTCGGAAGTGAGAGGATGAGAGAGGCGAGAGAGGTCACCCCGCAAACCAAGAGAAATGTACCCGAGAACATGGTTGGAATCGCTTGCAAGAAGAGTTTGATGAGTATGTGTGGAATCGACTAAGAAACGCTGGACGCTTATGTGTGTATGGCCTAAAATGGCTGGACGTTTTACGCTTATTTGCGACTGGACTAAAAATCGCTGGACGCATTCTTTGGGCCTTATAAGCATGATTTTGAGTTCTACTTCCCTAGCCGCAAATAGTCAACCATCTTTCTTTACTCACTTGTCCGATCTTTATTCCATACAAAATGACCCACTTTACCTTCCGTCTCTTTACCTTTCTCCAGATGCTCCAAGTGGGCTATTAACGGAAATTAAAACATTGACTCAACTATACAATACAATTCTAAAACATCTTTTAAAAATGCTGGATTTGTTCCTCATCCCAACGTCGGAAGTCTCAGGAAGGGTTTGCTGCCGCCGCCATTGTTGTTGGTCCAGTTCCAGTTCCCAAAGAAAACTGAAATTCATGATCATGTTTAGATTACTTAGTTTTCATTAACTGAACTAACTCACATCGACTCCCGTCCTCCAGAGTCGGTCCGTCGATGAGAGAATTGGGTCCGCCCGGGGTCACTTCCTCGGGTTTAGTGACCTTTGACCCCTCTTCCTAAGTAGAAGGTGAAATAATTGAAGACTTGTTCTTGTTACTCTAAGAATGACTTACTAGAACCGTGGCTGCGCTGAGCCAAGGTGAGCAGAGGGCATACAACGTCAAGGAAACCAAAAAGACTTTCTTAGAATCCATCTTTTTTTTTGTCGGAAGTATGGCGCTTTTTCAATCCACGATAGACGAATTTGTCCTTTTATTGGATGCTTTGAAGGCCAATGGCCTCCCTCCAAAACCGCACTGTGACCTTTGACACTCATTTCACCTTGTCTAGGAATCACTTCCTTCTAGTCAAAACGCTTCACAAATCAAACGCTTCACAAGGTCTCAACTCCAACCTCTTCCGCTTCATAATCAAAAATAATTCATTTGTACTATTTTTGTAAAAAATACTTTATAACTTAACTTCGGTGTTTCAGGTCTTCGGCAGATTCATTAATAATTTGTGGTGATTGGTGAACTTGATGAAATCAGTCATTGGTAAAAATTTATTGCGTTTGAATAAATAAAACGAGTGTAAGCGTTTATGTTTGACATAGGAGTGGCGTGGGTCACTTGATTCCGGTGGCCACCGCCTCGGCGATTGACGTTCTCCGCCGCGGCGGTCTCCGAGGGCTCTGTTCTTGCCAAGGGTCTTCGTCTTGTTGACGTGGGATGTATCGATGACCCAGGTAGATGAAGAGAGCTGTTCCGAGGAGCATGAGGCCTGC
>VYYI01001328.1:0-20357 GCA_021029175.1 Bilobella aurantiaca
CTCATTAGCATAGATGTTGTCATCAAGCAGGCACAACAGACTATCCGTAACATTCCGCTGTTTTACGGGCGTAGTCCACAAAGGGAGGACACCAACCTGACGTGAGGTACGGCTGTAGCTTTTGCCTGATAATCCGATAATCTGATAATCCGACAATATGCAAATTGCAGTTGTTTTTAGGATTACCTCAAGGCTATCAATCAATCAGTTTATTTGAAATTTGACTTAAGCCATGATCAACGTAAGTCATGGTATAACATGTGTACCGAAAATCATAAGATAGTATCGAGTAATAAGGTTACTAGGATGTTTTGAATCGTTCTTAATATATTAAAATTGAATATACTTACTTTTAGTCGCGTGAGTTGAATTTAGTGTAAATAAGCTAACAATTAATGTATAATCAGTTTGAGATTTGGATTGGTACGGCATCACCCAGATCACATTTTTTATGGCGAAATTTACCAGAAATTTTGTTGTGTTGTGTTACAACACAACAATTACAATGGAAAATGGGTGGGTTGTAGGTACAGGAAAACTAAAGCTAAAAGCTTATGGTAGCTTGAGTCCGTGGGTAGTCTCGGTATATGAAGTAGGAAACCAGCAATTTCACAGTTGTTGCGACAACTTCCAAAGCTACTTAGAAATAGTAGGAGGATACTAAACTTAATATAAATCGTTAAACAGCAGTTTTGAGTCGCTTAAATCGTATTTGACCAATTCTAGCCCAGTCTGGATAGCGGTACATTCTGCGACATCACACTTTGACCATATAGATCAGCCATACTAAAGCTACTAAAACAAGGGGGTCAAAAATAGGAATCCAGCAAATTTTTTTTAGTTGCGACAACTTCCAAAGTAAAACAAATCTAATGTGGCATAGCGCTTGTTTAGAGTCTTAAAATGAGAAGTGTTTATTTGGTATCATTAGCTTAAATTATGACCTTGGTCGGCATGTAACGGCTACTAATGTGAGTGCTTGCTCACATTTGTTGTGATGAAAGCATGGTACTTTTGTCTACAAAAGTTATCGAGAGGGACTTACCAGGAGGTCAATAGCAGTGTTGATGGAGGGAATCGGAGACTTGATTTTTACCATGCCTGGTTGATTGCAGGTGCACTCCATGAGAATATGATGGAACGAAAACCGTGAACCGCAGAACTTGTGACGCTTCTTCCTTGTACCGTGCTAAAACCTTAAACCTAAACCTTACCGTGTAAAAAAGAGTCAAGTTTTCAAATTTTTGTTTTTTTCTTATGGGAGTATACACGCGTTTTCTCCATGGCGGCAAAATCTCGACTCTTTTTTATTGGGAGCACGGTAGGAGCCTAAGCTTACCAAAATCCCGTTGTTGAGTAAAGAATTGTGATACAAATGCAGTTGAGATATCCTAGTTACAATATAGTTTAGGTATATAGTATTCCGAGCAGTGCCGTTGAAGTTAGTTGTCAAAAGGCAATTTACTGAAGATGGTGACTCAAGGTGCAATCGGAATGCTGAGTGCTGTCTTGCACAACCGTTGTAACATCTTTTACCCGTAACGGAATTTTTTACTTTTCTTTAATTGATTTGTTTTTTTTTCACGTCAATTTCAGTAATCATTTGCATATAATATTAAGGAACCCACCGAAGTGGTCTTACACCTAAATAAATAATTGGTAAATTAAGTTATTTTCTCAGAATTCAAGTTAATTAAGCGTAATATGTGTAAAATTAACATAACCTATTTGATATCCCAATGTTAATCCCTATCTTAACCCTTATACAAGACTCTGAATTAATACAATCTTGACCCCAACTTAACATAGTTTAAGTATCCTTGAGTATCTCACTTGCATGTGAAACTCAATTTTCAATAGTTAATTATTGTTAGCTGTTTGTCACAATTAGCTAATTTGGAATTGTTTTAAGCAATTTTTAGTTCAGCTCATAAACCTAAACCATTTATATTTAAGCCATCATTTTCGAAATACAAATTAATTATTTAACTAATTTAAATTAATTTTCACTTCCTAACTAATTGGATTCACAATTTGGGACTTCAAAATTGGATTGAGATGTTCCTCAGCAATTTCGAGAAAATTATTGTTAAACTGTGAGTTATACATCCAAAAAGTACTTATGGGGTACCGAAAGTAAACTCCCGTCTTATGACTGGTTCGTTAGTTAGTATATCAATACTCGTCACAAACACTGAACATTACAATTTGACGCAGGCAGTTTCAACGTATGTACTTCTTGTTCGCCTCCCAAACAACAAACAAACAAATTTGAGATGTCATATACAACTTCCAAAATGTTTCAGTACTACCAGTAGTAAACACTGATATTTTACACGAAAATTGTGTTGATTTATTTAAAACAAAAACTTTTAATTGTAACTTTACAAATTTGTAAAAGATACGAAGCCACAAGCAGTTACATCGTATACGCCCAAGAAACAGATTTCATCGCTATGCACCTTTTCTAATGTTTCCCGAATTTACTGTGTACGATTCAATGAACACGTTGGAATATTGAAATGTTTATGAACCGATCGTTGACAAAAAATAAAAGAAAGTCCGCGTGTTAACGAAAAGTGTTAAAAACTGCCTAAACCTAAACCTAACTCTTCGTGAACAGAATTTTCTAATACTGTAGCAATTTGCCGGATTTTTCAATTATTTTTAACCAATTTTAGAAAATCCTAAATCTGTTTGCATAGTGAATTGGTCCTGGCCCTAGTTCTTACATAAAATTTGCATTCTTTAAACAGGTTAGTTTTAACCTAACCTAGATCAAAATCAAGAAATTGGAATTTTAGGTAATCAATGTATGCGTTTTTTATAGGATTTAATTTTTCAAACTAAAACCCTGATATTTGAACTGTAGTAAAACTTTCCATGGCAACGTGCAATTAAAGAGCAAAGTCTATACATTTTCAATGTAATAACTGATTTACGATGGCAAGCAGATTACGACGGATACCTCTAATTATAAAAGATCACAAAATATATTAATTTATATAAGTATAAATTAATAATTTTGCAATTACTTAATTGCCCTTTTACCCTTGAACAAAACTAAGTCAGCGTCTGTATTCTGTTCCAATTCCTTATTACACTGTCTACAGCGACATTGCGTACTTATACATTTCTATGCTTTTTGATAAATTTTGAACTGCATAATTGGTACGCTCAGTAACATCAGATATTTCAGAAATTTTTACTCAACCGACTGGAGACATATTCCCGGCTAAGTTTCTCATATGCTTAAACAAATTTGAGCTAATACAGTATACATCCAAATGAGATCAATGTTTTTGTGTTTGGAAAAGTTGGGGTTTTACAATAGACTGCTTGAGTTCGACATGAGGGGGCGCCAGCTACTTCTTTGTGATATTTTAAAAATGTAGTTCCAGCGTACATTAAGACGTACACATTTTGTGCATTAAGATGTACACATTGTGTACATTTGGGACATTGTACTGTCACCTTCAGGTAACAGTGTATTAAAAAATAAGTGAATATGTATATTATTCCAATTATCGTCATGTGTTCAGTATTCAGAAAACCATCGGCTCATTTTTTGTCACGTGAAAGGATGACACAGAACCATGTCTGCTGTTAAAATACTGTTTAAAGGAGGAAAAATGAATAGACCCACCGGGATTTGAATCGAGGCAAAGCAAATGGTAAGGCAGATAATTCTACCTCAGGAAGCTTTTTGCTTTGCAAACCCACAAAACATACAAAGTCAAGAAATATTGACGATGTTTTTTATCTACTCAAGCTCAAAATTTTATATAGAACTTGACTAAAACTAATTAACTTTAAATTGAATAGTTCTGCAATTATTTTAATTTATTTACCTGCAATGCTTTCTAAACAAATATCAAAAACCTAAATCTTTTCATAACAAACTGTTTTCAATTCCTTTTAAATTTAAAAACTCAAAATTTGAAACTGTGAAGTCAAATTCACAAATAAATAAAATAAAATAAACGTCAATAATCTACAAGAATGTCAGAGTTTGGTACTTTTAGAACTTTTTAGGGTTCATATGGACACAAATACGGGAAAACAAATTCTGCAAACCGAGTTTAAAATGGTTAAAGTCGATTTCAGTTGGGTTCGGTAGACAAGCGAGTGGACAATAGAAAAAAAATTAGGTTTTGCTCTTTAATTATGTATCAAAACTGTCGATAAAATGATGTTGGGAAACAAAAGTAAATTCCAAATGCAGCATGGCGTTACTTCATTTGCGTTGATCCAGGTCATTGATTTTCTTAATCCCGCTTGGGAACTCAATCCACACGTAGCGTGACCCTTTGAATTCACGACCTTCTTTGGGTGTCAACAAATAGAATCTACAATGTTACAACAATATATAAGAAAAGTTGAATGGTTTTTTTTATGGAAATATTAATTGTCCTCTAGTTTAATTCATTAATATATATCTTTATATATTTGTATTAGTGTATGTTGTGCTTAAGTGTATATACTTTGAGTTTTAGTTTAAATGATTAAAGACTTAACTTAAATAATATAGTTTAACTTAAATATTTTAGTTTAACTTAAAATAAATGGCAACATAAATAAATAGCATATTACTGCGTGCTTCCCATCTTAGCAAGCTTGGGAGCATTTGGATAATCCTCAGAATCTGTAGCAACGAAGTGAGGCACTATCACAGGTAGTAAAAAAGTTCCTTTTCTTGTCACAGCAGTGCCACTGGCGTCAGTGACTTTGTATTTCGTCCAATCATAGGCGTAGTTGGGCTTTGCAGCGTCCCAAAATACTTTCTCGGTGAAAATTAGCCCATACTTCCCACTGCCACTATTTCGCAAACATTCAAATTAAGTCGAAGCTTTTACAAATTACAACTAATCGACCATCGCAATTTTTTAAGGTAGAAAATCTACTAACTCCTGTTTATCCCTCCAATTACGGAAATCGCATTGAAGGTTGATGTCAAGCTGCATTGGACGTCTTTCGTTTGGTGTCGTGTTTTCTCTGGGGCCAATCTTCATGGAAAATGTCAGCCTGTCTGATCGGACAGAAACGGCTAATGCTGCTAAGCCGAAAATTACACAAATAAGCCACTTCATTTCAAACTTATTTTTAATTTAAACTCTAAATTATTCTGCCTCTGCAAAGTCGACGATGTTGATGTACATTTCGGCCTTTATATTACAATTGTGTTTTGTGATATTATGTGATGGTTGGAATGGAAAACTCATCAGCTTTCTTTTTACGGCGTTGCATATTGGGCAATTGCGTTTTGTTTAAAAAATATATAATTTATCTATTTCAATAGTGAGTGAGTTTTTATTACTAAAGTATATCGAAATTTACTCGGAAAGTTATTGGCAACAACTTATGTCTTATCCTTTCCTGTGAAACGCCAATGCAACTGGAATTCTGACTAGCATCCGTGTACACTGGCCTCACGAGTGTTGTACCATACTGACTTGTTTTTAAGCATTCAAGCAATTTGTAAAGTTCATTCAAATAGAAACTAGAATATAATCTAAGTTGATTACCTATGATATATTTAACAACAATCAATATTTGCATTTCTGTTTGCTGCAAATGTTCCAATGTAAGCCTGGTTTTAATATAATCTGGGGTATGCAACCAAATTTTTTAATTAACCCTAGTCTCTAATATAGGCCCGGTCTCTATTTTCGGCGGGTACTCAAACTACTGCAGATGGCTTCTGTTGAGCTACCCATTATAAGAGCAATTTCATAAAACCTAAACCTAACCTGTGTGGTAAATTGAAAATAGTTGCTTGTATTCAAACGCCTAAGCAAATTGTTCAGTGTTTAGCAATTTTTATTAACAGCGCAAGATTAGCATCTACCAATTTATAGTGACTGTTTGAGCAAGGCAG
This sequence comes from Bilobella aurantiaca, assembly GCA_021029175.1. Taxonomy (NCBI): domain Eukaryota; kingdom Metazoa; phylum Arthropoda; class Collembola; order Poduromorpha; family Neanuridae; genus Bilobella; species Bilobella aurantiaca. The sequence continues at coordinate 5,879 of VYYI01001328.1, forward strand.
GTCATAGTTGGACAATATTAGATTTCGACTTTTGTTTAATGCTATGCAGCTCTTTTGAGCCAAAACAAAATGATGGCTGTGCATGTCTGAATGCAAAGATCCACCATATAAACGTTCAGAACAGGCAAAAGATCACGACACTTAGTTTCAAAGTTCTGAAATATAGACTTTGGTCCCAATTTATTAACAGTGGGGAGTTCCAAGAACAAAAGGAACAATATTTAATTAATGTAATTGAGGTGTTTTGTAAGATTAAGGCTGAAGGGTGCTTTGTTGACGTCCAAATGCTATCTCCTTCCGAAGTGCTTCCTTCTCTTTGCAACCATGCGAATTGCCGGAGGAAAAGGCGCAAGACACAACGGCGTACAAATCACCTCTACTATAATTTAATTAAAAACAAATTTCATTTCAAAATACACCGGGGCTCCTAATAGCTACCAAATTTATCGCTTACGAACGTCTTTGCAGCCTGTTAAGTAAGTTTTGATCACATTAAGCGAATTTGTTCTAACCAATATTGTAATAATTGATAGCTCCAGCCTAGGATTTGTTATAGTAGTGACGGCGGGAGTTTTGTTTTTTATTAGTAATAAATTTGGCAAGAAAATTTGTAGTATCATATAAATTCTAGCTTGGACTATCTAGTTTTATTGTATTTATAAATTATTGTTCACTGCAAGCACTTCCTTTGATTTTTATCCAAAGTTTGCAAAGTAAAGTTTCTTGCAGTTTTTTTTCTCTTTTTAGTCATAGTTGGTGAAAATTACTGTGCACCTTTGACCCCAAAAGAAATTTAAACTTGACCTGCTTTCTGAGATAATCGTGATATTTGCGTCAGAGAGAGTTACTATTAGCGGTCAATTTAACAGAGCACAAAAAAGTATTCCATGTAAATGTTGTTTCCAGTTGGAGATCTCAAAGTTTACATACATAAGCTTTGCATTTGACTTGATATTAGGCAATTCTACCATCCACAGTGGAAGTCAATGCATTTGCTGGAGTTTGTGCATTAACTCATCGATTGAGTATTGGGAAGATCTCTGTGGCGATCCTTGAGGCATAATATTAAGGAAACCAGCACACGTCTTTGCGCTGGTAAAATTTTGTAGTACAATAATGGTACAAACTGAATTTATTTAAATATTATTATAAGTATGATATTATTATTTCTTTTACAATATATAAATATATATCCCGATGTACTACAATCATAAATTTAAAGTTATGTTTTTGAAAGAGAATATTATGCAAGCGGCAATTATCCCTGCTTGTAAATTTCAAATACAAACTTCGCTTGTTTGAAATTTACCGCAAATATATGCTAGTCACAGTTCATTTAAAGGTTCTATATTAATATTGCAAACTCAGATTACAACCATATCACCTCAACTAACACGCAAATTGTGAACATGTGTCACAATTTTGTAAATGTGGCAAATATGGTAAATAAAAATTTTCTGTTGAAGTATCGGCCCTGCAGAATGTGAGGAAATTGCAGCTAAGGATCTGTAGCTAATGTATGATAGGTGAAGCCCAAGCTTTATAAGTTTTGTACGCTTTGCAGACGAGGAAAGTCATTGCGACACTCGACAAATCCTTTTCCCGGTGTTGCACAGCAAGCATCTCGAATATTGTTTCTACTTATACATTCACTGCCATACTTGACGCAGTATAGCGAGACAGCTGTAGACCCTCCCTCGATATTTCGGAGTATAATTTATGCTAGTCTGACCTTTACAACATGGTTTTGTTATTGAGCAGGCATTGTCTTCAGTGACGCAAGTGTGACGAGTTCCATTCTCACGGCACTCGTTGAGAGTACCTGCTGGACAATTCGTAGTACTGCTTGACTTTGTTGGTTTTGGTTGGCACAATGTGTAAAACGTGGTTTCTTTTTCTTTAAAGATGCGGCAGAACTTTGCATTGTTATAGTCACATTTGGCAGAAACTGCTCTTACTTCCACTCCGGCATTATCGCTACCTACAATATTAATATATTAATAAAATTGTATATATATATATATATATATATATAGAAAAAGAGAGGGAAGCAAGTTAGGCCCTTAGCCACTTGCATGAATTACTTCCAAACCTTAATTAAATTTGTTCTATTTGAATTTGAAACAAGTTGGATCCAATAATGTTAAACAGGTTGGAAGTTGCACTAATATTGTGAAATTAGGTTTTCAAATTAACGATAGCTTAGGTTCCTAGCCTATGTTTATCGGTTTTACAGTACTACAATATTTACCGAGTATTAAAAGGTTCTTTATGAATTTTTATGATTGTAGTTACTACAGATTTTTACCTTCGTCGGTATCCACCTCAATTTTTTTGTTCTCCCCAGGCGACAACACCGCTCCAAAGACAGTATTAACTGAGGAAAAGAGGAATAAAATGTAGAAAATAATTGACAAAACGGCCATTTTCAAATATGTCCTAAAATTTTCTCAGACAAAGTTTGATCCTTAATATTTTTATAAAAAAAACTGTAGTATTTCTCAATTTGGTGGGTTTAGCGTCCGAGACTAAAACAACGACTGAGAGCACTTACGGGTCGTTAGTCCTTTGTATAATTTAGAGCAAAATTGACGGGTTTAGCCTCATTAATATTCTGTATCATTGTTAGTGCTATTCTAGTATAATGAAGGCTTTTTGTCTTTGTTCTAGACATTTAATTTTATGCCACCTAGAATTAAAGGGAATTTAGCTCTGGCAAAAACTGCTCCAAAACTTATTGCATTGAAGAAAGCTAAAAGTAGAAATTAGATTTATATTAAACCGTATATTAAATACGCGCTGAATTCAAGTAACAATTCAACTTAATCTCTGCTGAATTTTATATTTTTTTAACTAAAATGAAATTTAACATGTTATTGGTTAATTGGCTAGTTTGGTAAAAGTTTGAAGATTTATTTTTAAAAGCACAAAAAGGAAGGATTTTATGTTTTAAATTCTATACTAACACAAATTCATCTCAAAACTTATAAAGTTTTGAATATAGCAAACTAGCTGCGCTGCGCCGCTCTGCGGCGCTTGCTTGCTAGTCGCTTCCCGCAGTAACAATATTCCCGCAGTCACTATAAAAGGCTAAATCTCAATGTATCTAACTAACAAATGTAAGTGACAAAAAATAAATAAATTAGTCTCCATTATAAGGCGATGACTCTAACTAACCTAATGATTCGCACTAATTTAGCGAGGTACAATTAGTTAACCATAGATAACTTTTAAAAAAAATAATTAATTGCTTAAAATCAAGTCTAAAAATAGCAATGAGAAACAACTTCAAAATTCATATTCCCGCCACCAAACTTTAAAACATAAATCTGCTACATTTCATCCAAAAACTAATTATATTGAAACCTAAATCAACTAACTATTCATTTCTTTCAACCTAAACACGCTTTACCTACTAACAATAACCTAAACACTTTAAATGTAATCAATAATTAACTTAATTGGTTTGTAAATTGAATACAAATCAATTCTAAAAAAATCAGCTGATAATGAAATGAGAGAGAACCTGCCTGCTCGCCTTCCTTCGAAGCAATGAAAGGGACAGAGGCGAGAGTCAGTGCAGCGCAATGGCATGGGTGGAATTTTTTTTGCTTTTTCTCTCCATCCAATCACCCCACCTCCTTCAAAACTTGGACTTTGAACTTTCCATAAGGTCACAGCGAACAAATTTCGTGACACATAAACCGTGTCAAATTATAAGGTAGATTTGACCTAACATGCTAAATATGAAAAGTTAAATACTAATCTAAATCAAAACGTTAATCTTTCATTTTCATGGTTTTTAAAAGCAAAAGAGCAATACGGCACAAGATACCCACCCTCACATTTAAATCATAATTTCACTAATTCAAAATTCGAATAATGTCATTAGTCATTACTAACCTGATGAATTAAGTACAAATGTCAATTATGTACTTTTTTCACTTTGAAATCTAACCTAACCTAATGTAAATGCTAAGCTTTGAATTTAAAATGTAAACCATTCAAAAACAAACAAATCAAATATAAAGAAACAGCTGATGAAAAATACATGAGGTCATTTATCCTCTGAATTCAATGTAAACATTGAAAATTGGTTGCTTGAGATGAGAGAAAAAAAAAGTGCGCGCATGCGCATTCCTGTCCATTCCTTGTGCTTGCATGGGAAAAAGCATTGGGCCCATGCTACTCCATGTTCCTTTCTTCCCTTGTGCTTCCATGCACTTAACCCACCTAATGTTAAGAGATTGTGAGTTGGACTTTGCTCTTTCCATAAGACCCCATGTAACATTTTTCGTAACATCGTCTCAATTATATAGTTAGATGATTCTTATGACGTAGTATTAAAGGTTTTTATTTTTCAGCATAGTTCCAAAAAAATTTCTGCGGCGTTACTTGAAAAACTTTGTAATTAACTTTCGATTTCAAAAAAAAATATGGCGTTTACTTTAAAAACTTGGGAATAAACTTTTGATTTAAAAAAAATATCTGTGACGTTTTCTTTAAAAACTTATTGGTAATAAACGTTCGTTTTCAAAAAAATATCTGTGGCGTTTACTTTAAAAACTTCGTAATAAACTTTTGCTTTTAAAAAATAGCTGTGGCGTTTACTTAAAAACTTGGTAATAAACTTTCAATTTCAAAAAAAATATATGTGGCGTTTACTTTAAAAACTTGGTAATAAGCTTTCGATTTAAAATTTCGATTTAAAAAAATATCAGTTGCGTTTACTTTAAAAACTTAGTAATAAGCTGTCGATTTAAAAAATATCTGTGGCGTTTACTTCAAAAACTTAGTAATACACTTTCGCTTTCAAAATTTAATTAGCTCAAAATCTTTAACATGTTATTACACATAATAAACCGTGGTAAAACGATCGACCAAGTAGCGGAATTAGGAAGACAATTAGAAAATTCAAAATTATTTAAAACAAATTGAAACAATAACAAAATTTTAGGTATAAAGGGATCACTTTTTGTGTATTTGGAGGTCATGGGGTCATTTCGGAGTGAAGGAGGTTGCGGGGATCATCGAAAACATTATAACTTTTTGTTTTTTGCAAAAATAATACTTGAAAAATGAAAAAGCCTTGAAAAATCAAGTGAAGGTCACAAGGTTATTTTAAGTTAAAGGGGGTCGCGAGGGTCATTTAAACACTCGACTTTTTGTTTTATGCAAAAGTAGTTGACCTTGAGAGGTCACTTTGAGGTTAAGAGGTCATTTTAGGATCAAGGGGGTTAAGGGGATCATCGAATACAGCATAACTTTATGTTTTATGCAAAAGTAGGCTCTGACCTTGAAAGGTCATTTTAAGGTCAAAAGGTTATATTAGGATCACTTTCGGTCAAACAAAAATAAACTTGAACTGGGTGGGATAACAAGTAATATAAATCCGAAATCTGCTTTGAGATCGGTTGAGTAGTTCCCGAGATACAAATTATACTCGGACGGACGGACGGTAGCACGGACGGACGGACGGACAAAACGAAACCATAAAGTGGCTTTCTCTCTGCTTCCGCTATTTAATAAACCGTGGTAAAACGGTCAACCAGTAGCGGAAGTAGGAACTTAGAACTAGAAAACTGTTAAGATTAGACTAAGTGAGATTAATGTGTGGAAACCAGTACGAACTACATTGCTTTTCGGATTCATTTTAAATTTAACGGCATAGTTCATAATTTTGTATTTTTTGCCGCGTGCACTATTATGCGTCATACACCCATTCATTTAATGTATGAACTGTTGTCATGATCCACATTGAACAACTCCTGAGTCGAAATCGACCTTAAATTCCTGTAATTATTAGCGTCGTGTGAGGCTGGGTCACAACTCTAAAGAAAGCTCATGCAACAATGAGACTTGCTAAAGTTGTTCGCATGATCAATCGAGCTTTATTGTGATGCAAAGGCAGTGACAGTTTAGGAGAAATAAGCCTCGACTAGGTCTTGTGTCTAATGCTAAGTAGCCAAATCTGTAGCATAACGCCACACTAAACTAGTACAAACAAAGACGTAATCATATTATAGTTTCACCTTTGTAGGAAGTGACCCAGTTTACCTCTGCTCGATACATGTACATATTATTAATACATAATTAAATAATTAATTATGTATACCCATTTGTCCAGGGAAAATGACCATTTCCTTGTTAGCTGTAATGAAATTTACAACATAATTTGTTTACGTTTGTTTACGTTGACAACCAGAGTAGAAACTAGTGGTTCCTATGGCTGGCTACTACAATAAATTTTGGGTTTTGCATGGCTGGGAGGGGGCAATAGCAAGGACTGGTTGAAAATAGAACCTTCATAATCTTGAAGTGAAATAATGGAAAAAGAAAGTGGCAATGTTCGAATGAGGGTGATTTCAAAACGACGAAGAGAATATGACTCAGGTTTTCAACGTATTTTCAATAGAAGGAGGTTCATTCATTTTGGAATAACAATTACATAATTCAAAATTTGAATGTAGAGCGATTTTGTAGAATAATTTCTCCTTGAGTTTCTATCATTTTTTGTAATGGTCAAATCTTACAAAAATTATAAAACTTGTGCCACTATCATTCGTGAAATATTGTCTCTATTTAAAGTTCGTCAGTCAACATAAGCTACCAAAGGTAATTAACCTGTGGAACTTTACTACATTTTTCCGTTGGCTTTTTTCTTGGCTGGTTGATTCATAAATTTTCGATCGAATAGAGAATTAAAAATTTTTGAGATCCGTTCTAAGTGCTAAATCAATAGATTATCATTTCCTAATTTGCCCTTTAAATGAAGTTATTATTCCTGCACAAATAAATACGCGGATCAGCAGCATAAATCATCCACCAACCGCACACTAAAACTTCTAGAATTGATATTTTCTGGTCGCATTTTTTCTGCATTAGATTCCATCGGAAGACTATGTAAGGAAAGCAACGCCATTTGCAGATCACGAGTTAGTGTGTGCATGCAAATTATGGATTAATTCACTCCCCATTTCACATGCAAAGACTTTCTTTCATCCGATATGCTTTGATCGCTTCCATTTCCCATTCGCATATACATTAAGCTAACCTCACTTCCGCGGTCAAGGAGAAATATGTGTTGGCGAAAGGTGTTCCCTTAATCTCATTTTTTGTTTCTCAAAACTCACTAACATGCTAAGACTTTTTCTTAACCTCAAAAATTTTCTATGCGTTTGATTTAATAAGAAACAGAAGCTACATTGCTTTCATCTGGAATTTGCCCGTCTGTCCTCCCAGGCGAGCCAGAGGTATAGAACTCATTAACGTTTTGACAGTTGCTAGTTTCAATAAACATATGTTAAAATGTAATAAACGAGATTTCACGAACTCAAAAATTTGCTTATTGATTTTTAGAAAAGCTCTAAGTCAAGAATCAAAATCAACAATTTCAGTTTAATTTATCAGGCGTTGGTTCTAAAGGTGGAAAATATGTAGGTTAGTACCAAGCATTCAGTTAAATGCAAGAGAATTGCATAGTGAAAAAAAATGAATCATGTTTAATACGTATGCGCCATCAAATGAAATAATTTTCTTTTGCTTAAATTGTACGATGGGGTATACAGGGTTAAGTTATAAGTTATTGAGGGCAAGCACGGAAAAATAGGTTTAGGTTTAGGTTTAGGCACAAAATACAGTTTTTGACAAAGTTCAGTGTTCACTCAAGGATGTAAAAATTTTACAGTAGTTCCGCTACTTAGCTGAACCGTTTTTGTATTGGTTACGAAAAACTACGAAATTCCTAAACCTTACAATCATACCCAAAGCAAATGTCAAACTTTCATTTAGTCGTTTTTTGAGTCCCAAATTTACAACACATTTATTATTGTTATCACAACTTTTTAATACAGAACACTACAGAACATATTCAAAATTCAAAGCTGCCCTAATAAATTTTGAAGTAATCAAATCCATTAAGAATGGAAACGTTTAGTAAATGTTCAGTTAACAAACACAAACCTCCGCCATCCCCCTTATATGTACCACAGAAAGTAAAATTGAAACAACCAACACCCACTGTCCTATCAAAAAGATCACGGGAACTTGGGAACTTGCGAATACAAAATATTTTGATGCTGACAAGATTTGGTGACTCAGATTCTGCTACAGAATTATTTGACTATCAACTATACAAAAGTAACAATGTAGTGCCGAGAAATGTAAGCGGAAATATATGCCGAAGAGCTTGGGCTACATCACATAATTTTTCAGCCCTTCACGTCCCAAACTCCACCTTACCGCACAATATTTTCGAGTATTCTACACAATCTATAAGTCCAAGGGAAGTATACTCATTTTTGTTCTCTAGAATTTTTGGACCTTCAGAATATCTTACGCCATTTTATCGTCGGCACGCCATATCTCCTGGATATGTTTTGGAATTGGAGCAATCCACGGATTTTGAACCATCAGAATTTGCTATGGAGTCTCCAGCCTATTACAAGGCGTCACAAAAACAATACTTTAACTCTCTTTTCCCGCCACACAATACGGGACAACAATGTCAACATAATTTCCTTTCGCGAAAGTTTACTACTAACTACGACTACTATGAATATGAAAAATATTTGTCATCGCCGGAAGTAAACGTGTCGGACAATGCAAAGTTTGATGAAATATTTGAGAAGGACTTGACTGCTAATCCAATTAAGTCCAAGTTAATTACGTGCTCTACATCAAAAGCTCCTTTCAAATCTCCCACTTCTACGGCCGAAAATGTCGCCAAAGTCCAAACTCAGCAAAATTTTGGCCAGAGGGACAGGAAACAATCAATTTCACAACGTAGGCCGTCGATTCTGCATTACAGTTCAAATAATAATTCTCGTAACTTGTTTCCAATAAGGTCAAGGCCGAAACCGTTGGAGAAAAATCGTGTGAAAAAGACAGAAATAAGAATAATCAAACCTAAACCGAAGGGAAATAATCATGAAATCAGTGATTTGAAGAACTATTCAGATGACGAGGGTGTGAATAAGCATCTTACAATGAATGAAAAAGCTAAATCAAAAACCCTTAAACCTACAAATACAGTTCTTAATACAAAATCAATTACAGAAGGGAGCCCATCAAAATCCCACATGCTAAAAACAGCTAAAATGGTCAAGACAACTACATCAGCAGTTCAGGGCATCGTCGACGCGGAGGCCCAACACGATGTCGAAAATTATGACCCACTTTGTACAACACGAAAAGTAGTGCATATTGAGCCCCGTATTGGAGTTCCTAGGCCGAAGGACCCTGATCCTTCACCCCAAAACATTGAAAATATTGAATCCATACCGATTCCTCTTGTAGTGGAACCACCCGAAAATGTTGCCCCCGTTGTGGCAACGGAAATTATTCCAGAACAGCCCAATACTGAAAAAGTTGGTAACGGAGTTGCTGAGATTGAAATAACCGAAATAACAGAAATCGCCGAAATTTCGGTTTCAGAAAAAGCAGTAGAAAATGAAATCAAAAATATTTCTGAAATTCCAGAACTTACTGTTGATCCTGTTAGCAATGTTGAGATTGAATCAAATTTAAAAACATCTGAGGACATTAGCCCCCCGAAAAATGAAAATAGTTCTACGCATATTCCAGAAGTTACTAAAGAAATTACACAATCTGCTCCAAATCCTCTGCAGTCTCAAATTAACAACCCTGTCAAAATTGTAACTCAAAAACTGAATGCGCCTAAATTTACGAAACCCCCTTTGGTAAGAAGTAAGCCGCATCGGGGTTCAGTTGTGGAACCAGTGAAAAACAAGAAATGTAAAAAATGCACTATTTCATAGTTCAAGTTGCAGGATTTAGAAAATTTTTAGTAAAAACTATAACTACAACCTAAGAAACATTAAAATAAAATAAACCTATATAGTAGAAGAGGTATAACAAATATAACGCATCTATATTTCTCATAATCGTTTGGCCGTGCACCCAGCTGTGCGGTGGGAAGCATTTGCCCTTATTTGTTCCTGCCTTAGGTAATACTTGGCCAGGACAACATTTCAAAAAGCCATGTGGCTTTACACCAATATCAGCGCAGCATACACAACGCCTGTGGAACATGTGGTGTAGTTATTACGATGACATAGTTCATAGTTATAAATTTCATCAACTTTAGCAAACTTTTTACATCCTGATTTGTCCAGCGTACTATCTACTTTTCCTTCTGTAAACGAGTATACGTAAGAATTAGAGTTCGCACAAATAAATAAGCGGTTGAGTGAAAATTATATAAATTTAATTACTAAATTTAGTGACCCTTACTTGAATTCTGATATATCTGGAAATCCAAAAGAAAGTAAAGATTAAAGATCTGAATTCTAAAACAATATTGCCATTTAAAATTTTGGTGTTGATTCCAGCATTGCATCAATAAAGATCAAATTTAAGAAAACTGTAATTCCACTTCTTTCTGGGAATTTCAATTTAATTTTAATTAAATTTAAAATGCTTTTCTTATCTTATATATTCTAAACTAGACTGATGTAGAGAATCCAACAGTAGAAAGAGAATTATTACAAACAAGTGTACCTCAATTTTGAAAAAAAAAATTACGAAAAGATTTATGTTCTGCGAGAGCCATAGAAGCAGTCATAAGAAAAAATACAACCCAAGCGGATTTGGTCATTTTACTTCTAATTGTTAACAGTAAACAAATGCATTCTACAATCGATAAAGTGTACATAAACAATGTGATAAACAGTGTACTCAGGTAAAGTTTTATCAAGTGAGTATAGTAACAACTAAGCGTAAGTGTTAGTTGGTAGCTGAGAACAAGGTGTAAAATTGTTGTGAGTGTAAATTGACATTAGTTCATAGGAGTACTTTGAATATATAAGTGAATAATTTTATTAAATGTAGTTCGTCTTCATCATATGCTATCAAACAGTTTCCACATCGACAAAATATGCTTTTGATCGCAACGCCTACGAATTCCATTGTTCAATCAAAAGTTTCAAAAAGATAAATTTAATCTTAATTTGATCTTAATTTCCAAATTGAATTTGAACCAAAGCTTCATTTATTTTAGACATATTGGAACGTTGTTGATTTTATTTTATATCGCAAAATATTAGATGACAGGAGAAAAGTTTTGAGCGTTTAAATCCTATTGAAACACCTCTGTGATTGCTCATCTGCAAATTTACCTGTCATATAATACCTGCTTAGTAGGCCTTGAAATGAAACAAATTAAAAAATTTCCGTACCCTCTTCAAGCGTTTTGTCGAATTCTCATCAACCATTTTTGCCAAAAACAGCTCCTCTATATTTAACAACTCCTCAATTTCTTGCTCGATGTCTTCTTTACCAATACGCACGTAAGTGGGAACTGGTTCCTTAGCGTGAGATATATTTCCATCACTTGCGGCCACTAAAATTGAAAATTGGGTGCCCAACACTGCATCCGCTTACTTAAATTCCACAAAGTACTCATCGTCTTCTCCGTGGTAATGAACCCTCTCCAGTAAACGTGAACAATCAGTTGAAATCTTTACATCAGTTAGCACACAGCCTAAAGTTTCTTTGAGAATGTACGGCAAAATTAAAAAAAAACAAGTTAATATCTTTGTTGCTTTAATCTACATTTACAATCTTCCATGGCTCAAGGTCAAATATTTTAAAGGAATTTATTAGGTATTGTTCCACATGTTCGTCCATTTAAACCGAGGAATTGAAGTAATTGCTCTTAAATTTCAGCCATTGAATTTTGGATATCCCTTGATTTTCTGTTGCCTTAAAAATATAGTTGCCACTCTCGGCTGTGAATTCGAAAACCGTAATTGTAACTTCTTGTTCCTCAAAAGCAATCCATTTGCGCACAAATTTACAAATCTATAACTGAGAAGGCCAGTTTCTGTGAAACCACATGTGAATTCCAATGCTAGCAAACGACCTTTCTCACCACTATTTTTATAATAGTTTTTTCAAATGTTCAAGGACAAATTGGATTTATGCATTAATTTATTCTGAAATACAACCAAAATAATTTATCGCGTGGCAAATATGTTTATGGTGAAGCATTTTTGCTTGTGTTACCTTGAGACTTGTTGTTCACGTTGCTAAAAACCAAAAACTATGCCATTTTTAGCATCATGCCATTTATATTCCTTTTTCAATTTTTTAATAATATTAAGCCGAGAGCAATATTTTGCTTAGGTGCGTATTCATGTACGTATTAACAAATCTTAAAAAATATAATATAATATAATATTTTATAGGGATCAATTGTGTGTACTGCAAATGTTGCAATATAAGCCCCGTTTTAATATAACCCGGGGCATCCACCAATTCAATAAATGCAATTCTATAAAAGTAAACCCGTGTGGTAAATTGAAAATTGTTACCTGTATTCAAATGCCTATGCAAATTGTGCAGTGTTTAGTAATTTTTGTTAACAGCTCATGTTTGGCATGTACCAATTTATAGTGACCGTTTGAGTCAGGCAGGTCAACAGTTGGGCAATATTAGATTTCGGCTTCTGTTTAATGGAAAGCAGCTTTTTTGAGTCAAAACATAATGAAAAGACTGTGCCTACCTGAATGCAAAGATCCACCATAAAAACGGTCCGAAAATGGAAAAGATCACGACACTTGATGTCAAAGCTCAGAAAAGTAGATCTTGGGCCAAATTTTTTAACAGTAAGCAAATACTGTTGTTCCAAGAACAAAAGGAACAATATTTATTTAATGTAATTGAGGTGTTTCGTAAGAGTGAGGCTGATTTTTCCTTTGTTTTTGTCCAAATGCTGTTCTCCCTAACACCCAAAACGGTTACAGATTAGGTTAATTATCATTCCCACCTAAAAGGAAGTTGCTTTTGAAAATTTTGTGTTGTAAAAGTGAAACCTGGACCTGCACTATATTCATAATAGTTTTTTAAATGTTCAAGAACAAATTAGATTTCTGCATAATTTTATTCTGAAAAACTACCAAAATAAATTCCCGTGTAGCAAACATGTTTATGGTGAAGCATTTTTGCTTGTGTTACCTTGAGACTTGTTGTTCACGCTGCTAAAAACCAAAAACTATGCCATTTATATTCCTTTTTTTAATTTTTTAATAATATTAAGCCGAGATCAATATTTTGCTCAAGGGCGTATTCAGGTACGTATTAACAAATCTCAAAAAATATAATATCCTATGATTTTATAGGGATCAATTTGTCTTCAGGTTTCAAGTGACCTGTCAATTAACAAACAGAATAAATCTAACGTTACGTTTTAAAAATTTCTATATAATTTTTAGCGTACGTTTTATTGATACATGCAGTGTTAGCGGCGAGAAATCATATCTTTAGCATTGCATTTCTCAGTCAGTTCTATTCCATTTTTCAAAAAAAAAAAGAAGATTTTCAGCGGAGTCAGTGTTTCTGATTGTAACGTAAGTGCAATTTATCCACTGATAACAAGCTGATCATCTACACTTATTGCAATGTCATCATGAAGATCAGGCTTTGGGCGCATGTTAGTTTGACCAATGGATAGCGATTATTAGGATATTCCCCGAAATGACAAAAATCCAGAAATTCTAAAAAATTCATATATTTGCTAGATTTTGAGACACTAATACGTTAAGATGGTCTCGGTTATCTACTTGACGTCTCACCCTCCAACCATAGTTGGATGGCCCACTACATGACCCACGAAACCAAAAATTACTGTTATCTTAACATTAAAATAACTTCGTCGGAAGGCTGCAGCACCAAAAATTGGAATTTTATCGGACACAACCCTTTGGTATCTGCTTTAAAAGTGACCGTAATTCAGTGGTTCTTCAAACCGGTGTTCTCTTTGAAAATGCGAATTGTGAACACCGCGGAACTTCGAATGGAAACGCACATTATTTTACGACTGATATCGTTTGCACTGACATTTTTTGCTTTCCAGGTTTCCAATTTGGCTAAATAATGATATGCTCCATTTTTGATTTAATGGTAATATTAACTGAAATTTTGAGAACTGTATTTAAAACTTAATTTTAGTTAATTCATTTGTCTTTAGTCCAATTCAATCGATTGGTGTAATTAATAAGCCTTGATTAATCAGTACAAAGCTTAAAACATTACGCCTTGAAAAATTTATCAAAATTAGGTATGAACTTCGCGCTTTTGAGAATGCGATCAGCCACAAAAAAGTCTTTGCTGTTGGTTTTCCCCTTAAAGGAATTGCCTTGCTTCTGACCTTGTGTATGCCCGTATCTTCGTGATTAGGCATGCACAGACAGAGGATATGGAAATTTCCCGATAGGTTTCCTAACAGTCTTTGTCAGAATTGAAAAGATTGCTTCATTTGCATAGAGTCACCTGCGGTTATCAGGCGAAAGCAACGGCCGTACCTCACGTCAGGTTGGTGTCCTGGGCCTTTGTGCTTTAGGCCCGTAAAACAGCGGAATGTTACGGATAGTCTGTTGTGCCTGCTTGATGACAACATCTATGCTAATGAGTCCTTATCCCTACCACATCCCTACCCTCCCTTTCATGTTGACCATCC
>VYYI01001329.1:0-20322 GCA_021029175.1 Bilobella aurantiaca
ACGTGAGGACAAACAGCTGACAAGGAGGAGGAGGACAGGAGGACGTGAGGACAAAACTTAAAAGGAGGAGGAGGACAAAAAGGCTGTCCTCCAGGAGGATGACACAAGCCTGCATTGGAGAATATGTTTGTTTTTTGTTCAAACAGCGGCAAGCAATGTTGCCGCATGTAGTTACTTAATGGGCATCGAGATTACAGAAGTAGTACATCAACAGCATTACTTTTCTTACAAAGAATTTATCGAATTCTATTTTTTTTATCTGTTTAACTGGAAAGTTGTTTGTAATTAATAGCCTCTATTATAATGAATCACTGCAATCAGTTAATTGCCAAAGAACAGCAGGAAATTTAATTTATTTTTAAATTTAAACATTGTACTAAAAGCATGGCCAGTTCTGGCAAAGGAAACAAGTTTGTTTCCTTTAAATTTAATTGTTAATTATTTTTGAAAAGCTTGCACAGATTTCATTGAAAAAAATCAAATCTGTTTTAAAGCTTTAGAACAACATAAATTTCAACAGGTTTCTTGTGGATTAGAATAACAATCATTGTCGGGTTTCACTACCCTTCACAAAGTATTTGGCTATTATAATATTTAACAACTTATTTAAAAATTGGATAATTTAATAAGCGTTGGATCTACCAATTGAGATCCCATACAAACAAGTTAGAAATTTGGCTTGAATAATTAGCATAGACTGGTGGAAACAGGATGTAAGTGATCATTTGTATTTACAATAACAAATTTAGAAAATAGCATTTGCTTTAGAGTTGATGTTGAGTGCTGCCATTTTTTGTTTGCTTTAGATGAGCTTGTCAATCGGCGTCCTTATGCTGACACGGTACTGTCCCCTGCAACTGTTTAAAAATACGCAAAAAGCATTAAGTATTGCTAAATACTTGCCAAATTGCCAAAAAGAAGGACACTTACGTTGAAGAAACGGCTTCCCCGAAGGTCACATTTTGTGAGTTGCAGTCATCTGCATGCTTTCTGCAAGTCGCTGTAATTGACGTATTTAACACGGAATGGGCAAAGAACTTAGGACACAGTTGATGGGAGCATGATACTATTATAATAAAAAAAAATGTTTTTAGTAAAACAGTAAATCGATTTAGAAATGTAGAAAGGAATTACTGGGATTCTCAATGTAGGCTCCGGGAGCCATGCACTGTGGCTGAAAGAGACCGCCGCGGTTAACGTAGAAGTCACAGTGACCCAACGGTGCCGCGATTCCGAGTTCACCACCGTTACAGTGCACCACGTCGACAAAGTCGGCTTGATTTTTATTGAACCTGTCCTTTTCTTCTTTCCAGCGGAAAATGGGGGCTGCTGGATCCGAACCTTTTTTTTATTAGAAAGACAAATCATTTATTTAAGAATCAATTTCGAAAAAAAAATTGAAATTTTTAAAACTCTTTCTAGAATTTGAAATTCTAATAAATTCTAATTGTGATAATTAACATAATTACCTGTCAATCGACGCACGACTTTCGAGGTGACCTTTTTAAAATCTGCCGAGGCTTTACCCATGACATGGGCTCCGAGGGAGTGTCCAATGGCGTGTATGTCCATTACGTTGGCCTTTTTGGTCCACGGTAGTAAAAACCCATGGTCGTACATGAATACCAACATTTGACCAATTCGCCTTGCAGCCAAGTACACGTTGTTGGCTGCACAAATATAGGGAACGAGTAGGCCGAAGTAGGACGTTATTACATCTTCCTTAGGCCCTGACATTTCACTCCAGTCGACAATGATGAAATTGGCGACAATACCAAAATAACTAGCGTTGCAGTAACCTAATCGATTTTTATGTAATATAACAAAATAGTAAATTAAATAAAAAAAATAAAAATAAAACAGGTTTTAAAAATGGATTTGAGTTCAGTCAAGTTACCGTTTCTGATATCCGTAGCGCTGTTATTGTTTGCTGAATAGGAGTCTCCCAAAAAACCGTGCGTAATAATAATTAAGGGCAGCGATTTATTGTAGTGAGAACTTTCAATGGATGCCGAATTGTTAAAGTACAGTGTCTCTCTCTGAGTGCAGTTCCTTCAAAATTGGGACAATTTTGAAATTTTTTAAAGATGCAAAAAAAAAACGGGAAGCGAGGAACACTAAAATTTCCCCTAAAATAAGTATGAGTCACTTACGAGTTGTTGTAGTAGAGGTAGAATGCGACTGCGTTAATGTCTCGAGCAATATCGTTTGTCTTTTTGTAGGCAGAGTAGACATCGAATAGAAATGTCCATGGATTGAAATCTGAAATATTGTCTTGAAATATGTCCCAAAAGTCCTCAGCGGCCTGGACAAAGTTGACAGAGAAGTACTTGTAGATGTTTTTGATCCAGCCCAAGCCAATTATTTCCCAGAAGCAGCTTTTGTCCTCGGATTCGTTGGACTCCTCAGCATCGGCCCTGACCGGAAGTACTTGGGAGACCAAAGCAAGAATCAAAAATGAGTAGAGAAATTTGCTACTTCTTTGGTTCGACATTTTTGGGGAAATGGAAAGGCAAATAGTTGAAAATTGAAATTTGTTGTAGTGTTTCCAAAAATGTCATCGCTTGTTTGCAATTTTATATGAAATTAAGCAGAGTTTTTATTCGACGCTGAGCAGGGGCGTAGCTGGTCGGTAAAAAATGAAAATACGACAAAGCACATACAATTCTAAAAACTTGCATATGTAGCCGGAAAAAATACGAAAATTTACCAATATAATATTCTTACTTTTTTTTAGAATTATATTCAAAATTTGTAATACAAAAAATTGTATAATTTAATAATAATTAACTTACACGATGGAGTAGGTCATGCACATTGATTGGAGTGGACATGCTCTACTGTATTCATCGCATTTACTAATTGTAAAATTTTTAGAATTGATTTATTGCAGATTTATTGCTTAAGATTGTAAATACTAATAAATATATAATAATCAGGACTTGATGAGTGATGAGTCGCAGGCATCGCATGCGCGATGAAAGAGGCAGGAGCTTTCCATCACATAAAAAATTCATTCGCTCTATGCTCTTTTAACAAGGATAGTTAATTGGGATTAACAATAACATACAAATTGCTTCGAAACAATTTCTAAAATGTTAATTGCCATTAACAGTTAACAATAATTAACTTTCGAAACTGGTAATTTGCGTGCAATTGGGGATTCTTAAGTCCACTGAAGCTAACTATTAACTCCAAATTGCTTAAGACCAATTCCCAATTAACATTTGAAACTGCAGTTACGGGGTAACTAAAGAAAAGTAGATGGAATTATACTCCCGTCTTAGGACGGGGTTTCTGCTAGTTGTGAATAACAAAAAAAGCTAATGCCAATTTTTTTTAACGTTTTTTTTCCAAAATGAGGAAGGTTGCCAGAATTTATGACTTCCAACCTGAAGTGTCCCGCGAATATTTGAAGTCGATTTCGATAACGTTAATTCATCGTAATTTATTTAAGTATTAAAAAAGGCCCACACTTAACACTCGATCCGGCACTTAACGCCTAATTCCATAAAGTTCGATAGCTTGTTAATTCCTTAATTTGTTTAATTTAATCTGATTCTTGTGCTGGGAATGTGTTATGGCGAAGAGTTTAATCTATGTCATCCTGCTGCTGCGAATGTTAAATGAACGGAAATTTTTAAAAAGCTCAGGTATTCCGTGACGCGGTTTTGCTCGTACGGGAAACGTAATTATTTTTATTTTTGTCGTAAATACGACAAACAAGCTTTATAGCTTTAGCTGACAACATGGGTTGCAAAGGGTCTTCAACGCATCATAATATTGACACCGCTGGTCTTATTTTATATTCCAATTCCAAATGCAATGGCATACCAAGCCGAAAAAGTTCTCAAGCTAACGAATACACTTTCGATTTTTTCAAATACTTGCACTTAATAAAGTCCCAAAAACGCATTCAGTTTTTCATCTGAACTTCTGAAGCCATATCCACCCCTACTACGACAAAAGAGTCCAAAATGCTGAAATGATTTTTAAAAACCGAATAGTAATCAGCGGAGCCATACAATGTTGAAAACATTTGTGAATAAATATTCTCGTCGAAAACATTTTCGAAATCGATGTAACACTTTGCTTTAATACAATTCAATAAAAAATACGTTCTAGCCAATATTGGTATTATTCAGATGATATTATTGGGGGAATATGTTTCAGTGTGTTTTATGACAGGTAATAATTTTCATATTATTACATTCGATTACATCTTACATGATTCAATATTTGAGAATCTGACAAAAGTTTTGCTTTAGTTACGTTGTAAACCGCACTATGATGAGGCTACACATCTGATTATGTTCGCGATTTACGATTGTAGTAAACTATTTCTTAAATGTTTCCAATTCTGATTTTGGTTCCTCTACAAATTCTCTAGAATTGACGTCTAACCGCAAAATTTTTCGTTCTCTTGAAATCAGTGGTTTCCGTTAAATCAGTGGGAATAATAATAAAACATGTCATTTGCCGCGATTCATTGACTTTCATTTTGGGTAAACAAAATTTATGGGATTAGTAAAATTTTTTTTGAAAATGGTTCGAAACAAATTTAATAATTGGAAAATTGTGCTAATTCTAGTTAATATGTTTAACGGGGTAAGTCATTTTATAATTTATATTAATCAAAAATATAAAGTATAATTTATAACTTATTTACAACTACAGATCTACTCGTTGGATGTAAATGCTTCCCTAAATATTGATTCGACTTACACTGGCGTTGTGTTTTCCCCATACATAAAAAATCGCTGGCCAAACGGCTCAATTGACAACTGGAAAAGCTATTCTTTCCAAAATGTATTGAAATTGATTGATTTAACGGCTACAAAATTTCAACATCTTACAACTTATGGAATGGGCGTTGAAGGTATGGCTTCATCCAAATAATTCAGTGCAATGTCATCAAATAACACTGGAAATATTACAATAGAATTATGTTTACATTACTAATTTAAGTTTTAACGAAAACAAAAAGCCAACAACCCTTCTAACTTTCTGCGAACGACCTTAAGATGTGCTTTGTATTAGAAAATCAATTCTTTCAGAAAAAAAAGTATTTTCATATTTCAAATTTTCAGATGTAAATGCGTCCTGGCAAGATGGGAATGCGGTGGGCTTTTCAGCAATGGCTGCGGCGGAGCACAACTCCAAATCAAACAAAAAGTTAAGTCTGACGCTGGGGGTTTGGCACAATCAGAATTCAGAGCTCCTTCATCGCGAAGTCTTCAATGCGTTTGAGGCTGCCAATGTCGCCAACAATCGTTTTGAAAATACTGTATGGGGCGTTGCGCTGTCCAGCTTTGGTTACATGGGCTATCGAAATTGGAACGACACACTATTCTTCCTCCAAACGTACAAAGAGCAAGCGCGCAATTCAAACTTGCAAATTGGCTTGAGACTTGAAATTTGCGACCAAATCATCCCAAGCAAGAGCGTTGAAGACGAGTATAAGTATTTCCATGTATAACTAAAATTGTCTTTCTTAGCTTTACCTTTATTTGAAATATTAGGGATGGATTGCATTCGGCTCCAAAAAGCGAAGCCAGCCAACCGCTCTCGGACATTCAAAAAATCGCTCGATCGGCCGATTTTTTAATTTGCAACAATTTTCCGCCCTCAAATTTAGTCGGCAGAGGGGTGGAGTCGACTGTTTCAGCGATGGTAGAGCGCATGATCGAAACTGAGAAGCGATTGAAGGCTGAAAATTCAGAAATCAATATTTGGTTTGAAACTGGATGGCCGAGTGCTGGAATTCCTTGGAACGGGGCCAAAACTAACCGTCGAAATTTACGAACGTTTTGGATTTTCATGTCGAAAGCGTCTGCAAAGGCTAAGCTACAGGTCTATATGTTCACGGCCTTTGACGAACCGTGGAAGATAAGTAATTCGAAGGGTAAAATGGATCCTCAAGGACCAAACGGCGCAGAAGCACACTGGGGTTGGTGGACATTGGCGGATAAAACTAATAGAAATCTGTCGGCACTTCAAGAAAAATTTGCTGGTACTTTTCTAATTTAAAAAAAAAACTGTTTGTAATTTTTCCAAACATTCAATAAATCTGAATTTGAACTTATTTGTCCGTTAGAACCGGACCCGGAACCAGAACCGGAGCCTTCGGTGGGTCTCAGCGGCGGTGCAACAGCGGGGATTGTTTTAGTAATTCTGATTCCCATAATCCTCTACTTGGCTTGGCATTTATATAGAGCAAGGGTAGGAAACTTACAAAATTCTAGTTAATTTTTACACGTTTTTAATACTATGAATACTGGAAATAGAAAACGATTGAGCGAATTAGCGAAAAAGATATCAAGGACTTTTTGGAAGGCGTTCCTGGTGATTCAGATGCCGCTTTGCAAATACCCTATGACAGGAGCTTCGAATTGTCTAAATCTGACTTTGTCGTTGGTAAGATCACTGTTTTATGATAGTTTTATACCATAGTTTTTATCTTACATTGTATTAAAGTAATTTTCAATTAGTTTTGACAAAACCTTTTTTTTTAATAATTAGATGAGGCTGATGTCCTTGGAAGCGGAGCCTTTGGCGTTGTCCATAAGGGAAAAATCAACGGTTTTGAAGGAACTGTAGCTTTTAAGAGGCCTAATAAGGATATTACAGTTAGTCAACTAAAAAATCTTCTGTCGGAAATCAAAATTATGATTTACATTGGGAAGCACGAAAACATTGTGGTACTGCTCGGCGCTTATACGGAACAAATCCGAGACGGTAAAATGAAACTATTTAATATTTTAATTAAATAATTTTTAATAATTTTGAATTAATTATGAATTCATTGCTATAAAGGCATTATTTATATTGCCTCTGAATGCTGTCCTTTGGGAAGCTTGGAATCCCATTTAAGAAATATTCCAAGAACCTACACATCCATGGGCTATGAAAATATTACTCGTAGTAGCAACAACGTGGACGATAGATATGTCAATCATGACAGGTATATTTTTGCTTCAATTTTTTTTATAGGTGTGAGACTGTATAAAGCAAATATTGAATCAATTTGTTTCTTTTATATCCCATCAAAAATTATTTTCGTGGCATTTCTTATGCTATTAAATAACTTATAATAAATTGAAATTAAGTTAAATAATTTTCATGTTGCCAAAAAGGTACATTTCAAAAATATTTGACTCTTTATAAATTGAACGGCTTACACGATTGTTTTTCGTTATAGGAAACCCATTCAAAAAATAACGAGCATGCCGATGGAAAGTTTATACAAATGGTCGTTTCAAATTGCCAGTGGTATGGAATACTTGGCCAATAAACGGGTAAGAGCGTTCAGCGTATTTCTGAGATCAAAATTAAAATCATGGTTGCCCATGTTTTTGTAAATTAATTTTCTAAACCTTTTTCGTTTTATTCTGTGTATGATAGGTTGTACACGCAGATTTGGCAACTCGTAACGTTTTACTAACTGAAGACGGAACAGCCAAAATTTCCGATTTTGGCCTTTCACGACGCCTCTACGAGTACACTCAATACGTGAAGTGCAGTCAGGAGCCGCTTCCTTGGCGGTGGATGGCAATCGAGTCATTAAAAAACCTGACCTTTACCTCCATGTCAGACGTCTGGTCATTTGGTGTCACGGCCTGGGAAATCTTCTCTTTGGGTGATGTACCATATCCAGGACTTTCCTGGAATGTCACATTCGTGGACGATTTGGAGCACGGACTGCGCATGCACTCACCAAAATATGCTACGCCAGCAATGTAAAAAAAACATTATGCAGTTACTTAATTTAAATTTCAGTATTTAAGTAAATATTTGCATTTTCACTGTAGATATGGAAAAATGGCGGAGTGCTGGAGTGTTGATCCAAGTGCTCGTCCGTCCTTCACAGATTTAAAAGAATTTTTTGAAATACTCCTTTGCGAAGAACAGAAAATTGGTTAGGAGAAAAAGTCAGGAAATCATTCCAATTTATTACTCAAATGCTGTAACTTAATAAGTACAAAATTTTAGTGTAACGAACAGGAATGCATAATAATTTAAGTATTTCTTTATTCAGATCTTATTTTACTTTGTTCCTTCAGTAACTGTAGTTTGTACTTATTTCATAATAAAGAAAATTAAAAATTAAAAAATTAAATAGTTGAAATATCTATGATGATACTTTATCCTCTTTCCCTTATCCCCTTTTCCTCATCGTTTTATTATACTCGCAGCGTACATGACAAGCTCAAGAGTTTACTATTAGCTAAAGCTAAATTAGCTGTTTAGTTTTTAACGAAAGGTTCACTCCCTGTTATGTCTCCAGCCCCACCGTTACGCAAACCCGACAATTTTATAGTTCCAGTTCCGCAAAAACGCAACAACGAACTGCACAGTGCATTCAAGTTGAATGCGGCAACTGTCGGTGGAAATTCAGCCTCGTTGACAGATTTTAAGAACGGGACGAAGCAGGGCCATTCCCCAGGTCAAGGAAAAGGTCAAGATGAACGTGGCATCTTGTCGGAAATTAACAAGAGCGAATCAACTGACGACTCGGGGTCAACTGGGACGCTGAGTTCCGGCGGATCTGATCGACTTAATCCAGTTGTGGCAAAAAACATCAGATTTCATTATCATCATAAAGATGGAACGAGGAGTAAAGCTATTTTGAAAAAAAAATTGTTAAAAATATCGAAACACTGTTAATCGAGCCTTTGATTGTTTTCAAAGATGATGATCCAGGAGAATCAGAATGTTCAACTGTCTATGATTGTGACTCACTTAGAAACCTTCGACAGGAAGATTTTAAGCAGTACAAAATGGAGCAGCGACATAAAATAATGGAGGATAAGAAGCATTGGGCAGAATTGGAGCGAAAGGAAGAAGATCGCACAAATTTCCGTGTTTATAGAAGACTCCTTCAGCTCAAGGAAAGGAGGCGTAGAATGAAGGAATTGGAAATGGAAAACATTTACGAAAATGCAGATAAACAGACGCCCAAAATCCAGCCTTCAATTGCATTTGCTTTGTCCTCGGAATCGCTTCCAATTGATCTGAAGCGAAATTTAACGCTTGCAAAAGTCGCGATTGCGCAGAGAGGAGTTTGCAACAGTGAAATATCCAGGAAAACGGAATGTTCCGTGTTTATAGGCAAGAAAATTGAAGATGTTTCAGAGTTTTCCATTCACATTCGTAATACAGTATTGAATGATATAGCGTAATTGTATGTAATTAAACAATAAATTAAAATATAATTTAATAAATAATTGTAATTAAAAAACTATATTTCAAAACACAAAATTAAAATCCTTTCTAAGAAAATTTTCTTTTCGAAATCTGGAATTTTATTTTATTTTGTAGAAATCTTTTTTTTTAAATATATAACATCACATCGATAACTTACATTAAACATAGGATTGTTTATTTTAGGGCCAATGTGCGAAGGATCTCCCATTGACTTGAGACTACTGACAAAGACAGATCGCGTGTTTTTAAGACATCGCCACTGCGCCTGGAAATCTGGATGTAATGCTTTCCAAAAGATATTTTAAAAGGTTTAGGCCCAAAAATTTTTTTGATCTGCAGGCAAGCGCTACGAAGAAAATATTTTCCAAATTTTGAATGGGCGTGGCCGGAAGTTGCTCCATGTTTACGGAGAATCACCCAGTATTGAAAAGTACTGGTTTAAGGGCTCATCCGAGTATTCATGCTTTGATGAAGCTGAAAATGAAATCATACGAATCGTGGCCAGTTCGAATGGACTATTTCTAACTAAAATTGTAAGAAACAGTCAAATTACTTAAATTTCGAATTTAAAATTTCTACAATTACAATAATTAAATCAAGAAAATGAAAGTTTACGCCCCTGCCGGCTCGCTGATTGGCTTTGTTGAAGAAAAACAACGCTTTCGACGGCCTCGAATTCACATTAAGGATTCCACTGGGAAAACATTTGCTTTCGTTTCGAGACGATCAATTACCGACATCTCTGGCCGTTGTCGAAAAAGAATCAAAACATTATTTGTGGTGATTACTTTCCTTTAATTACATCTTACACAGATCTTAATTAGTCAATTAATTACAGGTAAAAACGTACGGAGGAGTCGAGTGGGGAATAATTCGTGGGGACTGGACTGATCTACAAGTGAAACTTCATTCGGCAGTGACACATTTTGGAATTAAATTTGAAGTAGAGCTAAATGTCATTTCCAAGGCTCTTTTCATAGCAGCTTCCCTTCTTATAGTAAGAATTTAAAAATATATATTCAAAAAGAAATTCAAAAAAAAATCTTCCATTTTTTTAAACAGTATCTGCGATACTTTAATGGAAAAATGCCAAGACGGGAAATTCGTCCGCTGTCAGATGCAGAACAGAAGATGACAGGGATCATAAGTGACGTTTCCCTAATTAAAAAGAACTCAAAATCTGTTATAAGTATTAATCCCGACAAAGCGAACCATTTCAAAAGTTTGCTTTTTAAGGGCTCATTTCTAAACGTTGAAAGCAGTACTACATAAAAATGCAACCAAAATTCTACAGCGAAACTAATGACTTTTTTTTTTTACAAAAAAAAACGCCGGTTCCCCCGTTGTTTTTCGTTTTAAAAATAGATACAGCGCTGTAGCATTTGGCTACAGCTTTTGAGCTGGCAAGCGCTTTACACCCCGCCCTTTGTTTTTATTTTCAAAGTTTCGAAATTTTGAGGAACTATTTGGATACTTGCCAAAATTTTCTTCGACTTTGTCCCTGGAACTTAAAATCAAAACAAATAATGCAAAGTTGGTTGGATCGCCAATAAGCATACAGATGACCCTGGACAAAAATAATTTTGTTGTTTACCGTTTCGAAACTGCGTTTTACTGTTCAAGATTCGACCTATATAAACAGTCCTCAACTTCCGATCTTACTCAATCACAACAAAGCAACCAAAGATACTTTACTAAGAACCTAACAAAAATCTCTCGACGCAACTTCTTTTACGTTTAACGCAAAACCTTCTGCTTTTGAAACATGGTAAGCGCTGAGCAATCGTATTTTCCGAATTCGAAACTTATATTTTCTAAAATCATTATTTTTTTAAATTTTAGGATCGCCACGCTGCAGCAGATAAGAGGAATTGTAAGACCGAAAATATTTCTGTCTTTCTTTTTCAATTTATTTTTTTTTTTACCAGTGATGCGGAATACGTTCCGCCGCAACTCGGAGACTGAGCACGGACGCGAAGTAATTGATCGTCGTCATATGTTGACAATTTTCGGAAGAATGGGCCAACCCATTAATGAGCGGAAATTGAACGAATACATGGACAAAATTGACTCAGAGCGTAAGTCGTAGGAAGAAACTTAGAAAAGTTTGCGTTTTAACGTTTAGCACGTTTTGAAGTATGGCATTTCAATTTACACAAAGCTTTTTTTAAAACATTAGATTCGGGATACTTGGACTACGATGCATACACCAAGGTCTGCGACAAATTTGTCAAAGACGCAGCTGCATTGGCCAAGTTTAAGGGAGATGAATTTGCATTCAAGCATCTCATCAACCTTAACGATTTCGATAGCCCATGAAATCTCCCGGATTTGGCGCTGAAGCCATTTGGATTATAATTTTACATATTTCTATAAAAAAAAAAACTCGGTCACAAACCCTAAAAACATTAATACACCATTTTTCGTAGGTGTTTTATTTATTTAGTGAGAAAATATTGTAGCTAGCTCTGGAGCTGTTTTAAATATAATTTATTTCAAAATAAATCTTTTCGTTCAATAAATTCTTGTCCAGTTTTTTCCAGTGCTCCAAATGCAGTACGGAATAAGCTCTCTTTCTAATTCTATTTTGAAATGAGTGTTCTTTGAAAACAAATAATTTGAATGTCCGATATTTTAAAATTTGTGCACTTTGAAAAAAGAATAATTGAAAAAGTCCTCTTCCACGTTAGCGTGACTAAAAGGTTGGCAAGTAGTCAAGTTCTGAAAAAGATACCGGGTTCTATTTTATCTTAGAAATTTCATATAAATCTAATTTGAAAAATGAAGATGTTATTATGAAGCGCGGTCCACTTAAACCCTTCAGCTTTATCATTCCGCCGTAACACTTCCTTAATATCAAATTCTGGCCCACTAAAAATTGGCAATAGAAAATATTCCTTTAGCCCAAACCAATCCGCCAAGAAAGACAAAACGCTTTTGGCGAAAAATCATCTATCGGGCATTCACATTGCAGTCTCAAAGATTTACGGTATTTTCAAAATTGGCAACCCATGTCAACATATACTTGACTCGACGAAATTTGGCTGGTCGTTACTCAATTTCCCAGATCAAGATTTCTGTGAACCGTAATTTATCATTTTGATAATTCAAACAAGTCCAAAATTAGATTCGGAAAGGCACTGAAGGAATGAGAGCAGTCTTTGTCTCTGTTCTAAACATGCTGTTCTGAACATGCGTTAATGGCATCTGACGGATATGTTATTTCTCGTTGGAAAGTGCGTAAGCATTTGCTATCCCAAGAATAGAAACCGGAAAGACATCGTGACTTGCGGGAGCACGCACATTTTCCAATACGTTCAAATAGAGAATTTTTAAGTCTTGAGGGAATGAGCTAATTTTCAAATACTGTTCAAATAATTCTAAACGTACCTCCTCCACCCCCTCTTGCTGACGTCAAATGCAAAAGGACCAGGTATTTAAGGACTTGCGGCACTTGAGTCTCTCACAACAAACGATAAAGTCCACACTTAAGTCCATCACTTAAGATCACTAAAAAAATTGTTCAAGAAGTTCTTAAGTGACGGAGTGAGCCTAAGTTTTCAAATATGGTTCAAACAATGGTAAGGAATACAAGTTAATTTGTCATTAGTTTAATTTTAAAGTAATAATAGCACACGAATTTCAAGCAATTATCCATGTTATTATAGTGTTCTGAAAAAGTAAAAATCCTTCACAAAAACTGAAGTTTTCGAAATTAGTATATCATTTTTAGCTTCGTTTTTGTCTTGGGTTTTTATTTGTTTTAAAAATTTCAACTGAGAATCATCTAAAAACATACCAACCTTACAACTTTTAAAATCAATCAGATTAATCTACTTAACATAAATTATCTAAAAGCAGTTATATTAATAACATATTGTTTCAATAATATTAATAGCAATATTATTTGATCTGATATTAAGGTTTCTGAAGCAGAAAGGGAGGAACGTGAGTACACATATTCAAAGACAGTTTTGCTATTTTTTATAAACTTTTCATATCTAATTATTAATTTTAAAATGATTAATAATCGAGAATATTTCTTTTAAAGTTATTCGAACTACTTTTCGTCGCGATTCACTAAAGAAGGAAGGTGTTGAGGTTATTGAATCCTGGAGAATTCCTGGAATTCTTGGACAAATGGGCCAGCCTTTCGAGCAAGTAGATTTGGACGTAGCTCTCAAGAGGCTTGATCCTACTGGTAACACTTTCAAATTATTTCGTTAACAATTAACGTTTAATTTTAACGTTTTCAAGCAAATTATTTCATTTATGCTAAATTTTAGGTTCTGGAAAATTGGATGAAGACGCATACCACAAATTGTGTGACGAATTCGTCATTGACCCAGCCGCATCCGCCAAGTTCCAGGGAGATGAATTTGCCTTCAAGCATCTCATCAACCTTAACGACTTTGCGCGGCCATAAACAATCTTCTTCAAATCCCGTCAACTAATTTAAACCCGCCAGAATTGTTTCTGCAAAAAAAATGTATTCTACTAAAAAAAAGAAGTCACTATCCAAAATGAAAATAAAATAAAATCTTCGATTTGGAATTGATCCTTACAATCTTAATGAAGGAATTTCTTATAATTTTGGCGTCCTGGTTTGCTTGAAAAGTCAATAAATAAGGTACACAGTGCCAAATAAAATCTTTGCCAAAATTTTAAATTCTAAGATCTCCAAAAGATTTGACTTGATGCACAAAAATGTCCCGCGTTTCATTAATTCCAGAAATTAAGAGGTCAAGTAAAGAAAATATTGATGCGTTTCAGCACCTTTACGACTGTTTTGTGCATGACGAATCTGCATTTTTCTTGCTTTTCAGTAATGTTCATATGTACTCTTCTTGAATTTTCAGAAACTAAACAAGAAGGAGAGGTTGTTGCCTCACGAGGATTGAATTTCACGACTCGATTTTTTAAAAACGTATTTTTAGAACAAGCTAAAGGCGTCTTCCCAAACGAATCACTTTCGCCCTCCGCCATCGAAATAAACTTGAGAAGATCACCTTCCTGTTACCTCTACTGATGTCTATAAAGGCGAGTCACGCTTTGCCAAAACCCCACAGTTAGTTACCATTCAAGAATCAGATCAAACAAAAGAATTGTTCCTACATCAGTCAGTTTCAGAGCTTAACGTAGAGCTTAAGACATATCATGGTTAGTCATTTCATTAATTATAGTAAATCTTTGCCTTTTCATCATATAGATTTAATTTTGTTGTTGAATTATATGCCTCAAATTTGGAAATTGCACTTTTTTGCAGGCCAAAGAAGCAGCTCGACATGAATTCCGAAGGGCATCAGCGGCATTCGACCATGTTGAAAAAATTGATTCAAGCAAAGTTGAAGGGATTCTAGGCCTCCTAGGACAGCCATATGATCAAAAGAAGCTCACCGCACGTCTCGTACAACTTCAAGATGGTAATTAATAAATTAATAAGCATTTATTTAATATAATAATCAAATTAGGCCATTGTTAAAATACTCGTAGCCTTATTTCGGATTCGTTCATTTATTGGTAATATAATCGCCAGATTTCCAAATAGAAAGTGGAATGTTTAAATATTTAG
Organism: Bilobella aurantiaca; assembly: GCA_021029175.1. Classification (NCBI taxonomy): domain Eukaryota; kingdom Metazoa; phylum Arthropoda; class Collembola; order Poduromorpha; family Neanuridae; genus Bilobella; species Bilobella aurantiaca. The sequence goes on from VYYI01001329.1 coordinate 14,780, forward strand.
AAAAAACAGCAAGTGATTTGTTTATTCATGATTTTGTTTGGGTTTTGCTTGATTAAACTCAAATATAATACAATGTGATTTATAATTGCAGCCGATGGACGTCTTGATTTCAAGAACTATACCAGAATAATGGACGAGTATGTGACGAAGACGGAAGCTGTTGAGAAAATGGCTGGAGATGAATTTTCTTATAAGCATTTGATTAACAAAAGCGACTTTGGCAAAGTCTAAAATTCTGACTATGTACTATTCGAGCACTGCGTTGACTAAACTTTTCATAAATGATGTTCACACACATATTTGATAATTAGATACGACACTATAGTGCTTAATGTTATAATTGAATGATGCTGAATAGCTGATGTTCAAAAATAAATTCTGTAAGTTTAACAATTTTGTTGATTTGAATTGGTTGTAAAATTGATCGTATTTCCTATTACTATTTTTTTTTACTTAAGCTCTTCAACTTTTTCCAAATTTTGAATGGAGGCTTGCAGAGTTTTTCAACGAAATCTTTAAAGACTTAAAATTTGAACACATCCAACTCGAGTTTTCGTTGATCAAATTGAGCTGGAATTATAATTAAGTCATCATCATAAAATGAACGTGTTATTGTATTTATATACACACAAGGTATAAATAGGGCGAAATATTTCTGGCATAACAAACATTTTTCATTGGCGAATGTTTTTATTGCAACAAATGTTAAAGTGCCGGCGGGAATTATTTTCTGGCTCTGGATCTTGGAATGGAACCGATTTTAAACTTTGTTTGTCAAATCTTATAAACACAGAATTCCAACGACCTCTGCTTTTATGAAAACTTGGCACGGATTCAGCTTCCGTAAGAAACTAGTATAGAGCTCAATCGCATAACCCAGCAGCGATTCCTGTTGAAATCTTATTAGAAAATATTTTTTAATTGGCAATTAGTTTCATATTCAAACTTGACTGAAAAATTATTTTCACGTAATAACTCAAACGATTGTAATTTCGCGAAAGGATTCGCCAAATTCGTCCCTGTGACTGTAGAACAGGGCTTTTAGTGCTTCCACGTACTTCTTGTGAAATACCTCAATTTCATCAGTAGTTGGTTCTAATATTCGGTTAAATTCCAATGGAGCTCCAACTGAAGACAAATACAGTATGACATTTTAAATAAATTAATTTACTACAACTAGAATTTTGTTACTATTTTTTAAGCCATTAAGCTTTTACTAACCTACTGTAACCAATCGCTGTCGTTTTGGAATTAAGTTAAGTGGAGTAACCAACGGGATTCCCGTTTTATTTACCACAAAATTTTGAAATCTACGAAGAAGTGATCCTTGTGGATTTTTCATTTGTCGAAATGTGTCAGTTTCTCCAAATGTAAAGACTGGGACTAGCGGAGCCCTACAAGGAAAACATTTATTTTACAATGAAAATACTAAAAAAAAAATTCAGTTTTAATTTTTTTTTTCAATACTGAAGTACCCATTCTGCAATGCAAGTTTTATAAACCCCTTTCTTTTGCTCAAGTGCAGAATATAAGTATTTGGATGGGCATCTAACACTGTAATTCCAATCAAGATAAACTAGTTAGTAGAACTAAATGTTTAAAAAAAATGATTGAAAACTGAATCATACTTTCATGTGGCCCTCCAACATATAGTACTGCTGCATTACCTCCAGTAGGTTTGCTCAGAAGATATTGGATGCTCTCCCTTGTCGATGTTACAAAACCTTTGATTAATTGAAGTAAATGGTTAATTAATTATTTTAAAAGTATTATACTTCATTTCAAAATCGCTGAACACTTTTTATTGATTACCGAAAAAGTACATCAGCGATTCTCTATGAAACGGAATTCGAAAGTGATTTTCTACTGTGAGCAAGTATGGACGAATTCCAGGGAATTTGCTTCCAAAATCCGTGGCTTCTGATCCAAAATTTACAATACCGCCTGCAGAATTTAATAACCAACAGAAATGATTGATGATTGATTGTTATATTTTTTAATTTTCATGAAATTCGAATGAGTCAAGTTTATGTATACCTGTAGCAAATATTCCATGAGGATGGAGACAAAACAGATAATTTCTATTTGGATCTAATTCAGCACTTTTTACAAGACTTGTCGGGAAATATTGAGCAATGCATTTAAATATTCGGAAATTTCGCACAAAATTAAAGCGCCTACCGCCACGATTAATGGCCTTGATGTCACATATCATCCAGGCAAGGTACACCAGTGACAAAATTCCATAATTTGTGTAATACACCATGTACACCAGTAAAAGGGGCCAAATAGGTATTAAAAGGACTTGAAGATGCATAAGAATGAAACAAGACTGAAAAATCAAGTTAAAAATATATAAAAATTAATACATTGTAATTCAGAAAAATGCTCCTTTAGTAACTGTACTTTTTGTATACTCCATCACGTTCACGATTCAATGAAAATTGGAATAAAACGGAAGAAAAACTTGCGCTTACAATTGTGGAGGAAATTGGTGCAGATAGAATTTCAGCCATTTTTATGTTTGAATTGTTCAATAGCTCACGTACAACTCCCAACAAATTTCAAAATATTTCCGCAACTCTTGCAATACGAATGCTATTTTCGGGGTTAGCTAGCATTATTTTCCTGTTCAATCTTATCATAATGTTTTGTTCAAAGGTCGTTCTGATGACGAATTTCAAAGATGAGTATATCCTTTTAGTGACGGAAAAATTTCGTAAAAAAGAGTTACATTTATATACAGGCTAATATAGCACACGATTTTTACTTCTCTAATGCATAAATAAAGATAGATAACTACTTTTAAAATAAGTGATGTTAATAACATGAAGAAAACTACTCAACATGCCTATCTTATACAATTTCAATTTCGCGATCAGATTCTCCGTAAGCTTCTCGATGACTGTAAAATAATTCTTTTAAAGCTTCAATATATTTGGCATGATGTCTCGCGATGTCTTCTTCAGTTGGCTCCAATATTTTGTCAAATTCTAATGGTTTTCCGACTATAAAAACAGGAAAGAGTTTTAGAAGAAGTTGAAAAATCAAATGTTAAGCGAAGCCATCAAGTTAAAATATTGAATCGAAAGTTCAAACATTACCTACGGTTACCAGCCGCTTGGATTTTGGTATCAAGGCCAAGGGAGTAATCAAAGGAATTCGAAATTTCCGCACAATAAAATTTTGAAATTTTCTCAAGAAGGATCCTTGGGGATTGGGTACTTGGTAAGTCACGTCATTTTCTCCAAAAGTGAAAACAGGAACGAGTGGAGCCCTGTTTTTATTTAAAACAAAAAAAAACATCATTTAAAACAAATTCAATTTTAAAGTTTGACTACCCGTTCTGAAGCGCCAGTCGTATAAAACCTGTCCTTTGACTCAAATGTATGGCATAAGTAGCTTTTGGATGTGCATCTAACACTTAAAAACGAAAAAAAAAATATTCGCACTACAGAAAATATTTGTTTATAAAATATTACAAAATTGTTTGACCTACTTTCTGTCATGCCCCCTACGAAAAGCACTAGAGCATTTCCTCCTTTTGGGCTACTTAGCATGTATCGAATGCTATCGGCTGAGGATGAAATTGCTCCTGTAATTCAAAAATACATCTACAACCATGTTTTACAATAATTTGAATAATGTGCAATTGGTTTAATTATTAGACCAATAACGTTAATTAGAAATTCCCGATGAATGGGGACGTAAAAATGTTGCTCTACTGTCAAAAGGTATGGACGAATCCCAGGGAACAATTTTCCAATTCCTGTGGCTTCCGTACCAAAGTTAATACCACCTCCTGTAAGTTAATTAAAGTCCAATTAAAATCATTGTTTATTTAAACTACTTCATTATAGTGTGAAAAAGGAAAACTTTATTGAAAAAAAAACTTGTTTTTCTACCTATTGGTATCAACCCATGAGGATGACCGCACAGTAAATAGTTCTTGGAAGGATCAAATTCTGAAGTCTTCACAAGTTCAATTGGAAAATATTCCGAAAATGCTCTAAAAACTGGCAATTTTCGCATAAACTCAAATCTTCTTCCGCCGCGTTCTCCCGTTTTACCGTCGTAGATCATCCATGCCATATAAAGGAGTGACAAAATTCCGTACTTTGTACAGTACACTAAATATACGAGGAGGAGTGGCCATAGTGGTATCAACAGTAATGGAATCACTGTTACCCAAGTCACCTGTGCGTAATTAAGTAATTGTAATAACGACAAATAATTTAACTTTGAAATAAAAAAAAAATCAACTTACAATTTGAGACTTGATAGAAGCTTGCATTGTATAATATTTAAAAAAAAACTACATTGGAGTTGCACAAAAAGAAATTCATACAGTGAAAAATATTATCTTTGAATGCGTGACAAGTACATGGCGGAAGAGCACACTACTCTGAAATGATATTTAATAGCAACTATTTCCTCCAAAATTCTAGTTGGTAAATGGCGATTTTTTTTTCCTTGTCATTAAAACGTAATCAGCCCACTTACTAAAAGGACCCGACTACACTGTGAGAACTTCCTTTATGCGTTTCGTCCTTGGATTCTAAAGCTGAATTTAGACTTTTGCAATTCTATTCATCACCAGTTATATAATCTAGAGTTGTTCTTATCTTTGTGTCTGTTGACAGTACTGCGTGCTTAAGAATTCACAAAAATTGTTTTCAATGTTTAGCAAAGTTGTGAATTGATGAGTAACTACTTAAGTACTTGATATGAATGGTTTAGTTGAATTAGAGTAAAACTAGGAATATTTGCCAATTGCCACCACAAATAAAATTAGTAATCAAACGGCATATTTTACACAATTTAAAGCTGTTTAAAGATACGGCTCATTAGAAAATAGTGTTTCCTAAGCTGTAAAGAAATTTCAGCACAATTTCGAAGAAATAGTTCGTAATTTAACAGCTATTCCTAAGTTGCTACGTATATAGAAGAAGAGAAATTAAATGAATTTTAGTAAATTTTTTTTAATTATCCTAATTACTATTAACGTCTCAAAAAATTGCCCCTTTGATCTTCATGTTTCGTTTTCTCCTCATCTATCTGTATAAATAAGAACTGCAATTATGCTAGTATGGTTATTACACGGGCAATTGATAGGAGCTTCTAAAACCGGTTCTCTGTATGCATTCTATTACTACAGCAAACTGTAAAGGTGGATTGAAAATTCAAAAATTAGAAGATCAATGTAACGTAATACCCTACTCTCCTCCATTCTAAATACCTTCATGACCTTTAAAACCAGTTTTTTTTCTAGAACCTCCTCCAGATCCAAAATTCGTGTTTAAGTAAAAAGAGTAGTAGTATGGCGTATGGCCACCATTTGTCGCTCCCCTGTCTAGATATATCAAGAATAGTAATTAGTGCGCAATTTTATTAGATTCAATTACTTTTCTTAAAATGTCAAATACACGTGATCGTGAAATTTTGAACCATATTTTCAATCCGCTTCTGCCACTCGGAACTCAGCTTGTAGAAGAAGAAATTCTAAATAATGGTAAGAACATGCTGTGTATTTACGTGTTTTG
>VYYI01001330.1:0-20322 GCA_021029175.1 Bilobella aurantiaca
TTGGGGGTGGGAAATCAGCGCTGAATGCAAAGCTGAGAGGCGAAATGGCTGGAATGAAGGGGTGGCGACTGCCCTGTTCCAGTGGGGTTGGATTGAGCGGTTTTGGAACGGAGTATTGGGCGAGGTTAGCGCTGGAGGTGGGCGTGGTCAGCGCTGCCTCAGGAGGAGGAGGACGCTGGAGATGCTGTGAAAATGTTGTCTTTGGAGTCCTCCGGTTCTTCCTCCTCCCCTTCCGTCGCTCCCGCTGCCAGGTCTTCTAGGAATCTAAATGGAAACATTTTAAAGTTTAGCAGATGACCCCATGCTATAATTGGTGTTATCCTTGTTTTACTTGTATGGCTTCTCCTCTCCGCGCATGTTGCAGATGACATTGGTGAGGGCCATGATGTAGTGCTTGGCCAGTGTCAGCGTCTCGATCTTGGACAGTTTCCGCTGCATCGTCACATGCGGAATCACTTCACGCAGTTGCTGCAAAAAAAAAATTAATTGAAAAACATGAAAATCGGAGGCAAATTAGGCATTGGGGTAGGTTGCAAAAAATTTGCTCCATTGTTGCAAAATTTCACAAATTTGCTCAATTTTTAGCAAAAATTTGCCCTATTTTTGTAGGATCGAGCTTCTATGACACAATTTCCTACAAATTTATCTCGAGTAGGGAAAACGTTGCTAGTTGACGTTCTATTTTTGAGGGAATAAATTGGGGTTTAATTGTAAATTTTGCCTATTGAATTGCCGTCAATTTGGGGTGGCACAATGGCTCAAATTTTGGAGTTACGTCGCATCGTGACGCAGGACGCAAGTGGCTCTGAAAAGCATTTGAAAGGCCTGCGTCACGATGTGGGTAGGAGAGACACTAACAGTGGATTGTAAATTGCAAGAAAAATTGCAAAAATTGCAAAAAAAAAAAATTGGCAAACACATTTTCCAGCAACCCAATTATCATATTGAGATCGTTTTCCTACACAATGCAGGTAGGAATGCAAAGCAAGGTCATGATCATCCCCCGTATTTCCCAAAGCACTGGCTTCAGAGGGAGGGGCTGATTCTCTATCGCTGTTTTATGTAAAGCTTATTAGGAAACTGATCGCTGCAAAACGACAACGCTAATTTTTTAGCACTGTTTCTATTGCAGAAAAGAATTGTTTAGAATCTGTTTTCGCTGATTTTGCATCACATCTCCATACTGCATACTCCCTCCAGCCTCACATCCTCCAATCAAATTTAAGGCAATTTGAAATTTTCAAAAATCTCCTCCGCCTGGGAAGCGATATTTCACAAAACACAGTTTGGAATTTGTTGGTATAAAACTCAAAATCTCAAACAAATCGCTGATCAGGGATTTTTTGGAGGGTGAAATAGAATATCGCTGCAAATTGATTTTTTGGATGTTGGACTTGAAAATCGCTCCAAAGGGAGGATTCTTTTGAAGGAAGGTGTAATTGGGTTTGAAGCGATTTTGCAGTGAATTCGCTTTCGTCTACTGATCAGCGCTTCCATAAAATGTTGATTAGAGTGCCTAATCTCTGTGGGTTCTCCGAGAGCCAATGAGAATTGACGCTGGGGCTGCATTAGCGGGGAATTAGCTCATTTTCGTGGCTTAAAATCTCCAGCGCTCCAGTGCGTCAATTCACCGCAAAAGGCACTTGACAGTAATTGGACGCTAATCGCTCCGCAATTACTAGAAAACCAAGTCAAGTGGCCTGCTCCTGGAGGATGTGGTCGCCTCCCATTGGACGAGCCCACCAGCCAATCACAACACGCCCTTTCATTTCCCTTAATTAACTCCATTTCTACACAATTTCTTCCGGCAATTGCTCCACTTTCAAAATCCAAATTCAGAATGTTCAAAAATTCAGAGTTCAAAATGATGCTCCCAACTCAACCCCCGTTTTTCATGAAAAAAAAACTAGAAATTGAAATCAGCGATTGACTGTGCAAACATTGGCTGAGCAAGTAGAATCAGCGATTGAGACGTGTGTAAACATGGGAAGAACAAGCAGTATAAAAAAAATACTTGTCAAGCAATCAAACCTCATAATTTTATCTCCAAACAAAAGGGTTTGCACTTGCACAGGAGTAATCTTGGGATGTTGACAGCGCTGCAAAGCGCTGTGCCGAGATAAAAGCGATTGTGATTTTTTCACAACTTGAAAACGTTGTTGGTAAATCAACTCCTTATCGCTACCGGATTTGGCAATTGTGCTGGGGGCGTGGTCAAGTTGGCAATGGATCGCTTGTAATGAGGTTAATCGCTAATTGCCGAAAATACAAGTAAATCGCTGCCAATACTCACTTGGAATGCATCGTTGAGGCTGTGCATCCGCTGTCTCTCTCGCTCGTTCGACTCGAGGCGGCGCATGTTCCTCTCGCGCGCAGAACTCGTCGACTTCCGCTTCCGACCACCGTCCACACTTCCGCCCGGCGACTGCCGACCCCCCAGTTGACCTCCACTTGACCCTGACTTCTCTCCCGAAGAACTCGCCCCACCAAGCTTCCCTCCCGCTCCACCTCCCCCGCGGTGGCTCTCATTGTAATTGGTGGAGGAGGTGGTGGAGTTGGAGCTGGAGCCGACATTGTCGTCACTGCTTTCCCCACCATCGAGGTCGTAGTCGTCCAGCTCTCCATCCTCGGCCCCACCCATCAAAATGTCCTCGTCAAAAACGAGGTCAATGTCATCGGGGTCAGGAAGGTGGGACAGTGGGTCGATGAGGACGTTGTGTGACGACTTCTTGCGGGCCTGTCGACCGGGAGCTGCTTGACCTCTGACCCGAGACGGTGGGTCAATTGTGTCCATCATGCCTCGACTTGACCTCGTTCCCCGTCGAGCACAGTCCACTATCATGTCCTGAAACAAACAAACAAAATTGTTTAAACAAACATCGTCAACCAAATACAAACGTTGTTTTAAAAATAAACAAACAGAAATTGCCTAAAAAGAAAACACCAACAAATGAAATGAAAATCACACTTTTCTCATCCAGCGATACCTGACAGTCACACTTAAGCTGTTGGAGCGATTTATGGAAATGACGCTTTAGCTCTTCCAGTGAAGCCTATCCGCCATTTGTCTCATTCCAAGGATTTTTTTTTTACTGAAATCGCTGCAGCGACGAGCAGCGCTGCTCATAAAGTTGGCTGAAGTACTAGATTGTGAATTCAAATTGTTCTTAAGCTTCAATGCCCCATTTGGACACTTTTCATTGTTTTCTATCTAATTTTTCCATTGTCAATTCTTCTGAAGCCTTTCACTCATGCTCTCATTCTCACTTCAAAAGGAATCAACGACCTTTCCTCCCTAAGGTCAAACTCACGTTTTCCAGAGGTCAACGCCCCCTTCCCAGAGGTCAACTTTGCGAAACTCCATAATTTAAAAAATCGAATTCTAAAACATGTTCAATGATCTCTTTTTTGAAAATGGAAAACTGCAAGGGTTTCCGGAAGAGGCGAGGCGTGAGAGAGATGCTCCACTTTTCGTTTAGAGTTGTGCGCCCACCAAATGCGAGTTGTGCTCCGCCAAAATTCTTCACAATTATAATTGCTTTACCTGTCAATTAGTCTCTGATCCTACCTGTTCCCACTTTGGCGAGTCGTGATGCGTTATGCAGATCTCTCTAGTACACTGTGAAAATAATTCGCAACTGTTCCTCCTCTGCAATGTCCCATTTATACCCTACCCTAATCTCAACGAAACTTAAAACAGTTTACGTTTTCTAAAAAACTTGTTTTAAAAAAAAGTGTTGTTTTTCGAAAATTCTTGAAAAAACGACTAACACTCGTCTTGCAGCTGCAAACTGTCTCCTCACCCCCGCATCATGCTGTGCAACATGTCAATTCATTGATGATGATGCTTTGCTGTAAAGCGCTTTAGAAAATGGACATATTGGGCAATGCAATTTGTTGCCCCTGTCTGGCTCATCTTGCATGTGAAGTCTGCCCTTAACTTTGGCCCTTTGCCACGACAAGGAGACCCACCTAGTGTCCTGATTGGTGTCTGCTCTAATTACAACCAGCCAATCACAGAGCACCATTTCTAAAAACAGCCAATCCCAGGGATCCAATTCCAAAATCAGCCAATCACAGCCACCCGAGTGTAAAAAGACGGTCCAAGGATGTTGACCAGATGAAAACAAACTTTCCTGGGAAGGATGTGCTGCAGCAGCATTATAAAATTGCCAGTATCTCAAGCATTCATTGCACGTTAGAGGCTGCAGGTAGACTCCGTTATAATGGGAGCATAAGTCACGCTCAGCCAAGCATCCCTCAATTGAGACACTTAAAGGGCCTTCTCTCACAATTTCTAAAACAACTTATTCTAACGCAATTCAACAAAAATTAGTTCAACGAAACCTAAAACCTAAATTATTCGAACCCTAGCCTAAACTGAGCCTAAATTGTGAACAACACCTTGATTTCAGAATTTTAGAAAAAAAAAATTCGACACTGAGGTTTCTATTAGAATTGAATGAAATTGAAAATAGGATGGTTTGTTTGAATGATATTTTAGAACAAGGGCAATGAACAATATTTTGAAAAATAGGCTTTTAAACAAGTGTTTGAAAACGTTTTTTTAAACAAGGATCGTGCTTTGAATGTGCCAAGGACAGATTAACCCCTTGCCTGAATCTAAAAGTACTCATAATCGATATGAATTAAGAAAATGTGACTTATTTTTAGGACTCCAAAAGCCAAGGGTCCTTTTTTGTTATTTCTATTAGAAAAGCACTTAAGGGAAGTGCTTTCATTTTCAATTTTAAGGGACCACGGAGCCACTTAAGGGTCCTTGTAGCATGTGCTCTTTTTGACAGGTGCATAGTTGAGAATAACTTCAAAGATGAGAAACGAGGAAATTAAATTGGGAATCGTTCGATGAGTGGTGAATGTAAATTATTGGCTTGTACTTGGGGAGGGTGCAAAAGAATCGTGTGGTCATTTGCTAGCTTTGAAAATCCCATTATTTGTCGTTCGTCCTTTTCCTTCGATATGGCAAAATTGGAAGTTGAAAGAGCGGGGGAAATAAATGAATTCAAAATTTGAAAACTAGTAGATGACCATAGGGTAGGTGAAATCCGTTCGGAAGACCGCCGACGGCTCTGTAATAATTTGAGAAGGCTCCATTAAACTTTTATTGGCCCTTGCCAATCCCAGTCGCTGATTGCGCACTGCCTCCAAGCTATAATCAGCCTCCTAATCAATTACCATTCTCAAAAACGCACTTTGTTTCACCTGCACTAATTAACTACAAGTGCAACAGGTGAGCGCAGCAACTTCCAAATTGCACATTGCACCAAATCACACCTCCAAAATAAAAACCTTAAGGACCAAACCGCCGCCGTTCTTTTTCACCACAGTTTCTCACGAATTCCTCTTTTTTTTTCAATTGGCAATTGACACAATTTCAAGTTTTCACAATTGAATTTGTGCAGCAAAATACTGGGCTGCACATTTTCCATACCCAAAATCCACACTCGGAGAAATCACAATTTGCAATTTCTTTTTTCAAAATTAGATAGGAGAAATCACAATTTGCAATTTTTTTTCAAAATTAGATAGGATAAATCACAATTTGCGAAATATTTTAGGTTTTAAATTGGCACTTGTCGAAATCCTAATTTGTAGAAAATTGTTATTTTATCTCTCTTAAATTGCATTCATGATGCAGTTTTTTTTAAAGTTGCATTTTTATTACAAGAGATCTAACCTACTTTTAGGTTATGCATCCTTAAGGCGCATTCCACTGGCAATTGTATTGGAACGATGAGTTTGCAAATTGCGGAATTTGCAAATTCAGTCGCCGTTTTGAGTGGAGGTAGTTGGAAAGAAATGGGATTCTGTTACAAGGCCGCTGCCATCATCCATCAATAATTAATACTTAATCAAGCGTTAGCAATTTATAGGCCCCTTCAAGCCCCTTCCGACCCTCAAACCCATTGTTTAGCAACAACAAAAGGAACTTTTAGAACTGCTCAATTGAGCCTATAAAAATAACCTTACAACTAACCTAAATCAAAAGAAATCCGTTCACGCTATCAACAAATTTTCACTTTCATAAAAAAAAAATTAGTAAAGAGTAAATGTTTAAAAAAGTTTTTGCTTTTCGAAAAGGCCCTTTAACAGATCCGCTTTCATTCATAAAAAATAAGTGTTTTTGCTAATCTTGTTTTTTTTTGCGAGAGATTTGCACTTGTGCAGAAAAATTTGTATGTTTGAATGCAACTGCACTGGACCGTTTTTTCGAGCTTCGTGACCTCGACCTCTGCACTTGACCGCTCCAACAATCTTCCAGCTCGCGATAGGCCTTTGCTGAGCGCTTCCAGCGATTCTGGCACTAATTTGATCGCTCAAATAATTACACTTTAATAATTACTTTACGTAATTAGTTTAAAAGAAGGGAGCCTGATTACCTTTTCCAGCAATTAACTCGAATTATCTTAATTCACAGAACCATCATTAGCTTTTACACCGCTTCAAAACATTAATCTAATCCAAAACTTTGATGAGCCTCATTTAAAAAAACCGTTTTGGAAATACCCAACTACAGTAGAACACCCACTTGAATCACGATGAGAACTACTGTTCTACAATTCCTAAAAACCACCGCAAATTCCTCCATCGCTGAAATGAAATCGCTGAATGCTCCACTCACCTGTGCAAGCCGGCCTCCTCCAATTGGGAACATCCAAAGGAAGACGCTGGAGAATCAAGCAGAAATCAAGCACAAAGCATTCGAACGCTGACTGTTAACTGACACTTGCAAAAAATGGGATTGTGATTGTGGATTGTTTCTGAATCGCTGATTGAACTGTTTTGGAAAGCGCTGTCAATGTAATGTAAATTTCTTTTCACTGAACTCCACTTTTGTTTTTGTTAAGTGTGTTTGACTTAAGTGGGTTTAAGTGGCTGGTGGTGGGTCCTGTTGGCCTCTTTTGACTTAAGCACTCTTCCTGGAAGGTGTGAGTGGCTGTTAATTGTTTAGAGACCTCACCTGAGGAAGAGGTGTGCGCCGTACTGTCAGGGAACAACTGACTCGCCTCTCTCCCACTTCCAAAGCGTCGAGACCACCACAAACCACAATTCGAGCAAGTCTCCTTTCCCCACAAAAAGGGACTTATCGCTTTGATTAGGCGCTAATTAGGTGAACTTCCAGCGATTCTCCTACTCAACGCTTCCACTCCAGCCAGAGAACTGTCAATACTTCTCTCTCTTCCCTCTCCTCTCAATTACTTTGCAATACCTCCCTCAATACTTTGGAATGCTTTGCAAAATACTTGTCCCCGATGCTTGCCAAGTACTTGCTCCTCGATGCTTGTGAGGTGGTTGAGGAGGTGGAGGTGGTGGTCCAGGAGCCTCCCGGGTGACTAAAGTGATCTTAAGCACTCAAGGACATCCACTTAAGGACGACTCTCCAGACACATCGCCACGGTCACTCACCCCGACAACACAACGCATTTACATCACTCATTATTTCCACAAATCTCGAAACAAAAAACAAACACTGCTTTCCGCGCGATTTCAACGGTTTCTCAACGGTTCTTCAACTGCTCTCCACGGTTTTCCAACGGAGATTCACAAGGTTCTCTCCAGTGAAAGCACCCCTTCACACCTTCAAATCGTTTACCCAACGCGAACTTTACCCCTATTTAAAAAATAAGTTGTTATGTCAGGCACTTCCACACAATTTTACAAAATATGCCACGGTGCGCCGTGAAAATTACAATTTCACATCACTCCCGTTGACGCAAGTGAACCTAGCGAGGACTGACGCTTTACTTCAATTTCAAAACCTTTTCACCCTTACCCACTTTACGACAGCACTTTACGCTTCAAAATTTCCGTTTCCTTTACAATTTTTGAAAAACAAATTTTCAAATTTTGACAAATTTTGAATTTTTTTTTGTCTTCCAAATTGAGGTTTCGAGACGGCGTGGTTTGGAAGTAGTTGGGAGTACTTTACAGTTATGACTAAAAGTCCACTTAAGAAATGATCTTTATTTTTGAGAGCGTAAGAATGAGGGGATGGGCCTTGAGGGCTTCTTATGATTCACATCTCCACAATCAATGCAAATGAGCCTCAATGGAAATCAAACCAATTTGGAAAAAGGGCTCCAAGGCTTAAGGGGTCACTGACATTCCGCACATTTGACCCTTGGAAAAAATGGTCACGAAAATATTACAACAATGCATCATATTCTTCTGCTTTCAACTTTAACTCTAATTAGTTTTTGACGTTTTAGACTTTTACTTTCTCAAGTTTTAATAATTTGATTTTGAGTCTACCATGTGGTCATCCACTACATTTTTAATTTAATTCATTATACTCAAATTTTCCAAGATCCCGGAAGGATCTGGAGCGTAAGAAATGTCGAGATTTAAGATCCTTATAATTAGCAGATGACTACACGGTTAGCATTTGGGCAATTAAAAAAGAGCTGGAGCAAAGTGACTTTTTCGTGGGCGGCGTTGCGCTGATGCAAGTTTTAAAAAGGGATTTTTTGAATGAATGAGGAGTAGCTAAAGCGTTTATTTTTAATTGAGAGGTTAATTAGTGCGAGAAAGGCTAATTAGCTTCTTTACCTTCACTTTCCCGTTACTCTTCTCAACAACAAGCGCTCGAGGAGGTTTCAAAAGCGCTTCTTCCTACGCATTCGCCCATGTTAACAAAACCACTTCAAAATCAGTCCTGCGCCGCCGGAGAAAGTTTTCAAGAAAAATCGTTCCCTAACTTCATCAAAATAGGTTTAACTGACCAAAATAGGTTTAGCCATCCAAATTAGGTTTAAATACACAAAATAAGTTTAGAGATCAAAATTAGGTTGAACTGCACAAAAATAGGCGTACTTTCACCAAAACTAGGTTTATCTTCCCGAAAATAGGTTTAGCTACCACAACAACTAGGTTTATACCTAACTAAAGCGCTTCAAAATAGAGTGTGGTAATTAAGGTGAAAAATATTGTTGATGCGGGAGGTCGACTGCCTCATTAAGCACTTGGCCCAAGTGTCCTCCGACTCCACTTAATGCCTTTTATGCAATTGAGGGAGGTGTCAAAGTGGTTGTGCACTAATTAATTTGTCATTCACCTCAACTAATTGCCACATATTGGAGCTATAGGGGTTTCTAATGGGTTGAAATAAGGGGCCCTTTGCAAAGGAGCCCTGTGGAGGCCCTTTGCCTCCCTTGAGGCTCTCAGCCACTTTGTCATCAATACCTCTCACTTTCTCCCATTCTTCCCAACTACTCCCATTTCCGCAACTCCAATTGCCAATTGTAAAAAGTGGAAATTGTTGGAAAGTGGAATAGTGACTACGCCCAAGTGACCCAAGGTCACTGCATGTCCAAGTGACCCAAGGTCACGTCAAGGTGTCACATGTCATAAGTCCTGCTCTCAAATAGCACTTCAATGACAAGTTTAGCTTGCAGAGATGGGCAGCGATGGAACGGGATACTCCCCCTTGGACCCTTCAATAGATGCTTTTACATCGAGGTACATACCGTGTGGTCATCTGCTAAACTTAAACAACCCTAATCCTAACCCAAACCTAATACCATTATCCAAGCTTTTCCGTGTCCGAGCATTTGGGAAAACCGAATTAAAATTCAGAACAGACCGAAACTTAAGACAAGGCAGATTCAAAATATTAAACTAGCAGATGACCGCACAGTGCAAGGGAAATAGAGTTACTTTCAGCTCAATTGTGCTCACTTTTATCATTTCCAGTGGTTTTTCTGCTGCTGTCGCTGTCGCTTTGAGGCAGTTGGTAACAATGCGTCTACGTCAGCGTCAAAGCGTGTTGTGCAGCGTCAAAGCGTGTTGTAAGGGAACAATGGGAAACTGCCAATCCAAAAAACCACCCTCATCTTTCTGCTTGCAATTCATGATCCAACTGACCTCATTCCAACCAATTATCCAACGACACATTATTCCAATTACGCTCAAAATACCCATCAAATACTATTTACTCTTCCCACCACATTTTTATACTGTCATCATTCATTGGAATTAGTGCAGAGGAAAGTTACAGGTACATTGTGGTCATCTCCTAAATTTCAAATTAGAAACTTAACTTGTTTCCCTCTCCGAATTGCAGTTAGTAGAAATTCGAGGGTTTAGGAATCGTAGCTAATTAGTTTGAACCAAAATATAAAATTTAGCAGATGACCACACGGTATTAAACCTTCATTTTTAGCTGAATCTAAACCCTAAAGTTCCCTTTTTCATTTTTTTTTCGTAATTGTTATTTTTATGTTTTCAGGGTTTTACTGTTGACGTGAAAGGTATTTTGGGAGGCTGAGTTTGTATCCGTTGTTGAATTGACCTCAGGTTGACCTTGCCGAGAGTTAAAATTAGCAGTGAATATTAAAATTCAGAAAATAAGCTAATTGAGATGCACATGTGTCATGTCAGAAAAGAAGCCTTTTCCTCCAAACGCTGACTTTGTGCACCAGCACCTACAGTAATCAGCAGCGCTGCAAGAATCGCTGAGCGATGCAAAAATGTCCCCAATTATCTTTGAATCCTGTTTTTTTAAGTTAATTTTTAAATACTGGAAAGGAGCTAAGAGGGACGCTTTGCAATACATAATTATGAGAAGCTACGTTAGCACAAAAAAAAGCTTGTTTTTGGAATGAATGAATGGACTTTGCAATGTGTGCCTTGTTGAAGGAATTAGATTAAAACTTGAAATCTTCTTTTGAATGGGCATTTGGCTCCCTCTAGAGGTCGCTATGAGTTTGCGATGAATTAATTCATCGCGAGAGTTGCCCGAGTCCTCCGACGGAGGGCGGGGGAAATGGAGGGCTTTTGATTGGTTGAGATCCAGGCATTTCTGCATCTCTGCGATGAGAGATCCTACATCTCACCTTGATTTCACCTTGATTTCACACCTCAAATCATTAATTAAATTAATGCTCTCCTGTCACGGGCCCCCGATTACAAAAAAGAGGGCAACCCATTATATGCAAATTGTAACTGACACTTTGTTAGTCGTGAAAAATTGGGCAGCGTCAAAATATTGGGGTTCACATCGCAGGGGTTAGAGAGGTCAAAGGTCACGAAAGCCATTATTACATCTAAGCAAAATCACTCCAACTAATATACCGCTTGGTCATCTACTAGCTTAACAATTTAGAATTTACTCTTAACCCTCATTCCTCATATTTCTACGTGCTCGGAAATAAAACAAGAATGGAGAAAAATTTCAAAATTTTACCAGCTAGAAGTTGACCATGCGGTAGCGCTAAATGGCTCATTACTATACAATTTAGGAAGACAATTTGAAAAAAAAAAATACTAGAAATGAGCAAGATATGCCTAAAATGCACAAGATTTGTCAAGACTTAAACCTAAACGTATTTTTTTTAAGCATTTCTTATGATCGCTTATTTGTGAAAATATTGCTCAAGTGAAGCGTAACGGAAATTCAAAAATTCCACTTTCGAATTCCAATTGGCAATTTCGCCAATTCGTGGGAGTTACTCATTTGTGTCGTTTTGTGGTTATTTTTCATACATTTAGCATTTCCAGAATTTGACAGAGCGGAAAAGCGGCTCATTTGCGCATATAAAAAAAAACGAAAAACGAATGATCGGTCATTGGCTTCTTCTAAAATGAAGTTTGAGAGATTTGAGATCTAAAACACAAAATCATGAAATCAATGGACGGAGGGCAGGAGCAATTTGCTCAATTATGCAAATTAGGTGGCCAATTCAATTGCTCAGGAGCACGCATCCACTCAGCAACTTTAATTCTCTTTCCAATTAAACCATCAATTCCGATATTTAAAATTAGTAAATTAAAAAAACTTCCGCTTCGTGGCCAAGTTCCTAGTGGTCATCTGCTAAATTCAAAATTTTGAATTCAACCATTCCCCACTTTACCGCCCTGCTGGTCGGAAATGAAAAATTTGGGAAAAAATAAAAACTCAAAATATTTAATTTAGCAGATGACCATATGTTATAGTTGTATTATTTTCTTAAAACAATCGTAATTTGTGAATGGAGGGCTGTGATTGGTTGAGAAAGTGGGTGATGGGTAATGAGGAGTCCTGGTACATGTATGTGTAGCTAAATGTTGTGAATGAGTGCTAAATTAAGATGTAAGTTAAGATAGAGGAATGTTGTCTGGGCCTTTGGTAACCTTGTCAAACAGGATGGGGGACTTGATGAGTCGGAGATCAGGACACTGGCGTTTGGCCACCGGGCAGGGCGTGGCCCTTGTAATCAATCCTGTGGAACCCTCTTAATCACCCAATTCCTAACAACAGTATTTGCACAATTATGCAAATTAAAAATTAACTACTCATGAATTATTAACTTCCAATCACAAACTTTTTTTTTACCAATGCTAAAGGCATAGGCACAGACATAGGCATAGGAATTATTGAATATTGGAGAAACCTAAAGATGCAAATATGGTTTCATAAATCAGTAACATCTAATCTTAATTGCCACTTTACTTGTAATGAAGCCATTCAAATACCTCTGAGCACTATGGTCCATTTGTAATTATTATTAGTCTATAGTCTTTATTTTATGAATAACGCCAAACTAGCCCGTCATAGGATAGGAAACGTATTGAATTTTCCTGGTATTAAGTTTTGATGATTTTACATTTTCCTGGTTTTTGGATTTCGTGGTTTTAAATTTCCACTGTCGATTTCTTCATGATTTCTGACCCTCACATTTCAATAACCTAAACCTAACTTAATATAATAACCATAATAATCGTGTACCGTTGACCTAAAAATTACGGTTTTTATCATAGGTAATGTGTGCTAATGAGTTGAATGGAAGGTCACGTATGGATTTCTTGTAAATCAAAAATTGAAGATGCTTTGATGAAATATGATTTCAAAAGGCAAAAATAGACTAAAAGTGAGGGAGTGCCGGTGAAAGGTGCAATTGGGAAAGGTGTGAATTGTGTAAATTGCGGGTTGCACCGTCTGGATGCTTGGGAGCGGTGGTGAAGATGGTTCCCAATTGGGTAATTTCCAATTGGTGCAATGAACGGCCCGATTGATTCTGGCTTCAGTCTCCATTCACCCTTCAGCCATACCACTTCACGCCAGGAACGAGCACAGGTGAAAATTGGTAAGATTTCTACCTGAGAGGTAAATTGGATGGAAATTGGAGCAAGTCAAGTCCAGATCCGCTTCCAAGTCCCATCTTCATCTCTACTCAACCAATCAGAGGCTTAGCAGGTAACAGGGAAATTCAATAACTATTTTCAAAGCATTTTCACAGGTAGAGTTGCACATTTACAATGGTTGCACATGAGTTGCACACTTTGCACACTCCTCCTGGAAGATGTAAAGTCAATTATTAATTGGAGGAATTCACCTTGCCGCACCTTTCCCAATTATCAGTTACCTCATACACCCTTCCGAACAAAAGTCACGATTGCATTGCATCGGAGGATAGAGTGAGCAGAAGAAACTTCCATTTGCGCTGGGTGAAGTAACTATTTATATTTTCAACTCGAGAACTTTTGGAATAACACAAAAATTGAACCTTAAAAGTTTCAAATCCAACGTTTCTTTAATTCGTTTTAAGTTTTTTTTTTAAATAGTTACTTCACCCAAATTTTCTCTACTAATGCCTTGATGGAAGCCAAAGGCGTCAGAGAAGCGTTATTGGGAGAATTTGTATAAAATGTTCTTAGTTGGTGCCTAGAGGTAGTGTTCCCAGGCTTAAGTAAGTTTCCTCTTAACAAATGGGTGCTTAGTGGGAAGATGGTTATCTGTGGGCACTTAAAGTCCTCCATTTCCTCTGCAGTGATGGGTTGACCCGTCCAAGGGCACTTAAAGGCACAAGATTGGATCTCAATTGCAACTTTCCTTTCCAATATTTATTGTGATCACGACCTACTAATCAATTATCATCTATGACCAGCTCTCGAGTCAGCCCAAGAGACAGGCAACCTTGGATTTATTCCTTCAGAAGCAATAACCAGTAAGTTTGAACTCTAATTTAATTTTAATTGTACTCAGGCATCCATTACGAAGAATCTTCTTTTGTATGCCTTGACTCTGAAAACTAAGTTTCATTAAGTTAATTAATTATATTAAAATATTTTAACTAAAAAGCTAACCCTATTCTCCGTGTTGGATTGCATCGTTTGAGGAACACTATAATTTCAAAAATTTGAGACAAGTTGAGTGAATGAAACAACTATGTTTTGATCTATCAAAATCATAACATTTACTTTATAAAAACTAGGTTTCAAAAGTAGAAAAAATTTGTTGAATTAAGATTGCGTCAAACTACCCTCCAACATTCTACTCCTGGCTTAAACAGATTGCTTAAAAGTAGAATGTAGGATTGTAATTTGGCACAAATTTTAAACTGTTCTCCATTACATCAAATCCAACCGAAGTGTAACATAGGAGTTTTGATTTTGTGTTTAGTTGTGAGGTGGAGAAAGCGCTTTCACCTCAACTCCTACAGTGTACCCTCCTTTCAAATCCTCGAGAATCTTGTTCCTAATTAAACTTAATTAAGCTTACTGAACTAGCAATTTAAATTATTACAAATTTCACAGCTCCAGGAAAGTTTTTATATAAAAAAAAAACTTTTTTTAGCCAAACCTAATCTGCACATCCTCTAGCTAAAACATATCACAACAAGCCTCCTCCCACTTGTCAAGACTATGCGACAATTAAAAAAAATCAAGGCTTTCCCGACACGTTGAAAATGCAGCCATGTTTCGTATTGTAAAGGAAAATGGCGCAAGTAGCCAGTGAAAAGTAGATGCGTTCAAATTATGCAAAAATTTACTTTTCATGGTAAAAGTGAAGCAGAATCCGAATTTGACCACATATTCCATGAATTCACAATGTTTTGACCTCCGGAGGTCACCAAAGGTCAAGGTAAACAGTATAGCGCTTACGCCACCCACAAAATTTGGCAAAAAAAAACTCCGAGAAACCCAAAAAAAATGGAATTTAAGGTGCTGATGTTTTCACATATTTTTTCTCAACGGCGGAAAGGCCAAACATTTTACCTTGACCTTTAGTATCGTCGCTACGAATTCAAACCATTTCAAATTTCAAAAATCTGAAGTCAAATGCATCGTTTCTACTATATAAATTCTTGTTTTCGTATAATTTGAACGGGCCTACTTATGACAGGGGCCCTTTATCCTTTGAAAATTAAAACAAAATCATTTTAAATTGATGATCGTACTTTCTCTCACTAATTTTCATCTAAAACCTTCTTCAATTTGAATTTTGAATTTTCAAGCCTTGGATCCATAATAATTTCTTTTGATTGGCGTCTTTGTGAGGATTAAGTGGGGTTATGTGTAACTTTGTGCTCCTCTGCATCCCCCTGAGAAATGGTAAGTGATGTTGGTTGCGTAGAGCAGTCATTGGGAAGTGTGCCTAATTGCGGATTGGGAAGGTGTAGAATCTGTAACTTTTAATTAGGCCTTGTCTAGCCTCTCTAACACAGGATCTACACAGGATTCGGATGAGGGCTTTAGAACATTTCTCCTCTTATTTACCCGCCCTCAACACGGCCAAAGGTGAAATTAATTTCGAATTAATCGTCGGAACAAACG
This sequence comes from Bilobella aurantiaca, assembly GCA_021029175.1. Classification (NCBI taxonomy): domain Eukaryota; kingdom Metazoa; phylum Arthropoda; class Collembola; order Poduromorpha; family Neanuridae; genus Bilobella; species Bilobella aurantiaca. Next base: position 15,556 of record VYYI01001330.1, read on the forward strand.
ACTCTCTCACCTTTCGCACACAAAAAAAGTCAATTTTTTTTAAACGTTTGGTTTTGGAAATTAGGTTTTATGTGAACCTAAACATAACATGAGAGGCTCAAGGTTGAGGTTTTAGCCTTTAGCAAAAAGTATTCTAATTTGCAATACTTTGTAATCGGTTTAGGTTTTCAGCTTTCGCAAACTATTCCAACATTTTTTAAAATCGTGCAATATTAGGCTTAGGTTTTAGAAAAATTTTGTGCAATATTTAGAAAATGTGGAGTTGAGGTTTAGGTTTGTTTGAGTGATATGCAGTAGTTTGTTATTTGTTGATGGTGGTTAATTGGGGTGTTCTGTTGGAGGGAGGTTGTAATTAAGTGGTGGATGAATGCTGTGATAAGGCCTCTTGGCGGAAGTGGTCATCTCCAGGAACTGCCCTCACCTTCTCAGGTGCATTAATTGGAGGTAGACGTAATGAGAGGATGAAAATCACTTGGAGATCACAGACAGATTAACTCTTCTTTCTTCCACAGATCACTTCCCAGGACCACTTCGCCCAACCATCACTCTCAACTACACTTTACAATTAAAAAGAGTGGAAAGGATTAAAGCGGCACTTAAGAGGGCCCTTCCAAAGGGGTCCAAGGGATCAACAAGTCCTCAAGAGAACAAGAATTCGGGGTGAAGTGAAAGGAGAGTGAAAGTGAGAGACTCGCAGAGTGGGTTGCCTTCTGGGGGCTTGGTGGCTCAGTGGGTAGAGGTCCTTAAGGGTCTACTGGCCTGCTAAGTCCCAAGGGATCAACCTCCAAATCTCCAATTCAACGCATTTCCACCTTGCGAAGGAGGGACTTGAAGGAATCAAGACGAGATGACCCTTGGAGAAAGTTGCTTTCTCCACTGCGAGCCAAATATGGGATTTGTGATCGGCGCATAGCAATAGCAAGGGCCCTTTAGCTGTCCTTGGACACTTTGCAATGCCCTTGGAAATCCCACATGGACGCTCCAGGCGCTCAACAATCCTTACTTAATAAAAGTCGTATTTTCTAGCCGTGAACAATATGTAAGTGCGGGATTCAAATGCGAAATTGCATGGCCTCAACGGAACCGTCCTTGAATTTCCCATCTCGTAATAACAGTTTTCTGTTTTTACCATGATTGTAAATTATTTTGTTCTATGAGAATTTTTTTAAAAATGAATATAGATTATGGTCTAGCAAATCTGAGGGCCCTTAAGGCCTCCCCTCTCCAGGAACGGGTATGTATTTATGCTTATTTCGAAAATTGTGCAATTCTCCAATACCTTAGAACGATGTCCTGGCGCTCTTTGCTTTATTTGTCGTTTCCAAACCCTAGCACAACTAATTTCCGACTTAAAATATTTCATACGCTACTTAATTTCTTGTTTTTTAAAACAAATCACAACAACCAAAAATGCATCAAAATTTTTTAAACACGTCCAGAGATCTTTGGATATTTCTTAAGTTTCACTTCTCGTGTTCAAATCGGCAACTTTTCTCTCTTTTTTTCATTTTTTGGGTCCACGTCCTGACTTGACTCCATTATCACCGTTTCCTTACTACGCTAAAAATAGGGCTAATTAATCACAAATTAAGTGGTACTTAAGCTAAGGACTCCAATTCAAACTCCACTTCCCCCAACAACCTTAATTAATTGAGAGTGCTCTTAAAGCTGGTCTCCTCCTTCAAAGGATCATTAAAAATTATTGTTCAAGGGTCCACAATACTTTTTTTTTCAATTCTTGAGGGGGGTACTTAAAAGAAGTTCAAAGGGCCTTCTTTGGAGTTACTCTTGATTTAGAAGTACCAGACAACTGATTGGAATGAATCCATCCAAAAGTTACACTTTCCTTGCACACCGTTTCCGCTTCACTCTCAATTCCATGAAGTGGGCTCAGCAAAAACTTGCTTTACCAAAATTTTCTCCGCCCTGAAAAACAAAACATGTATAATAAATCATTTTATATTATAAAAGCCGTATATTTTACAAATACTTAATTACTCTTATTTAGTTCAAAATCTAAACACAAATACGTGTGTTTATATTTTGTTATTGAAGGCAAGCCTATCAAGAAAAGACCTACGGAGAGCTTTGGAAATCAATGAAAATTCTATTACGTTACGTAAACGCCCTTCGTCCTAGGACAGGCGAGTTATGCTAAGGAAAATAATTTGTATTTCACATTTACAAATACGAAGTCGGTGCAATTAAAAGCGAACTATGCGCCACGAGACCGGATGCGTAAATTCAGCTTGGCTAAAAGGGCTTTTTCAGCCTCTCTTTCAGTTACCTTTTCACTTTACCTGAGCGCTAATTAAGCAATTAATCTTAAATTACCTCTCCCTTCATCAATTTTACGAGCGCAACATTGGAGGTAATTGCAGAAAAGCACAACGGCAGAAATGTCATGGACCTTTCAATTGCCAACAATTGTGGGCGTCATCCCTCGCTGCCTCCTCACCCAGCATTGCACAGATATGTGCTCAATTCCTTACACATTTTACACTCTATCTCTTACAGCTCTTAAAACATCCTTTCGAAATTTCCGTTTTTCAAAATCTATGATCCAAAGCTACTTTTGTATTATTTTGAATCTTTTCAATATTTTGAAAACTAAGCCCAATGAAGTTTAGTTCCGCAACTTACTCTGTCTTTGGTCTCTTCTTGAGATGATGTTCGGCTGGAGGCGACTTGTCGCCGCAAACGAGTTTTCTGAAAATGTCGCCAGCTCGTTCAGGGCTGTCGCCGAGGAGCGGTCGCTTCTTCTCATCTTTGACGAGCTTCTGGTAAGCGGCAAAAGTGAGTACGCGATATCCCGAGCTGCACTCGATATTGTCCATCACCAACGAACTCTGGTCCTTGTCATTGAGAGACACAAAGAGCGAACTACTGTTTCTCCACCACGTCTGAACATTTCCTGTACAAAAAAAAAAATATGATGAAATTCGAAATTTTAAAGTTAGCAGATGCCCATAAGGTAGTAAATGAACATAGGATCCTTACCGAAAGGATTAAAAATTTGAAGAATGCTCTTCTGTGTGGCGTCCTTGGGGCAGGTGACGTAGAAGACATGAGATCTACTTGGCGTTACTGCAAGTAAATAAAAAGGACTTAGAGAACAGCAATAATGATAAAAAAAATGTGTGAAAATGTAAAAGTGAGGGAATGATTTACAATCTCTGCCGGAGATGTTCAAGTAAGAAATATCCGCCATTCGCATCAAGTAAAGCCTATGAAATAACAAATATTTTTTAAAGTTGATTTAAGTTTCACTTTAAGTTTTAAGTTTGAATGAAGTTGTACTTATTGAGAAAGGGCAAAACGAGCGGAGAGCACGGGAGAACGCGTCGTTTGGGAGGATGCTGGAGTGAGCCTAGATGCTGCGTGAGTCCGATGAAGCAGCACCCAGTCGTAAAAGCGTCAAACCCTAATAGAAAATACTGAATGAATAAATACGCTTTGCGAAATCACAAGTTAAGTTTTAGCCCAGAAAATCTTTACCTGCTTCGTGTTTTTTACGGTCTGTCAATTCGTACCCAAATGAATTTGATCGAGACGAGATTCCAATCTCTATAAAAGAGAACAAGTTCAACATGAGATATTTAATTTTAATTTTTTTTTATAAAGTATCTATAAAATATAGATTAAATTCAGTATTGTAAATTATTATGTGTATACTTACTAGGAAGATGAAAGGGGCTTTGCTGGATTCGCTTCGCAAGGTCGAAGAGAACGTGTGACGAAATCAGTTCTCGAAAAGGTCCTGCCGACGCCATATGCTTCGTATCCACCAAATTTGGAAATGTCGCTTGAACAATCTCTTTGAATTCGGCTAAATTATCCGGCAATTCATCCACAAACTGGTGAATTGAGTGAGTGACGTCGAGCAGCATGTTGTGGCCCACTATGAACTTTCCCTGTAAAAAAAAAAGTAAAAATTCAAGGTTAGGTTTTTTTATTTGGATTAGGTTTAAACAACCTCAATTAACATTAATTTAGGTTTTTTTCTAGGCTTAAGTTTGTCGTTAGGTTTATGTTAGGTTAGTTTTAGGTTTATTCGTGAAACTTACGGATTGGCTCATCTTTCGTATCACTTTGGAGAAGCATTGCGCTGGAAGGGGGTCAAGTGCATGAGGCTCATTTCCTGAGAACCGCTCTTTCGGAACTTTTGGATCTTCTGACTGAGACATAAAAAAGCGTTTTAGAATTAGAAACAAAACCTATTTTTTCTAGGCTTAAGTTTGTCGTTAGGTTTATGTTAGGTTAGTTTTAGGTTTATTCGTGAAACTTACGGATTGGCTCATCTTTCGTATCACTTTGGAGAAGCCGACGTTTTGGGAAATGGTGGCATAGTCCTTTTGCACTTTCTCAGCCTCCCGAATAGACTGTCCCATTTTGTCCAATTTGATGATTCGGAGGACGCGACACTTGGAGTCGCCGCGGTTGGCCACGGTCCGACCCCCCGTGGACTGGTTCTCGTTGGAGTCCTTCCCTTCCAGCGTCACTTCGGCCATGGAGTCGTCTGGAATGCTCTCGGAGGAGGAGGAGCCCTTGGACTCCTCCTCACTCTCATCCTCCGCCTCTGCCACGATCACCATTTCAAAGTAGAGCTCATTGGCAAAGTGGGGCTTGATGTTGTGGAACACGAGCTTGCGCTGGAAGGGGGTCAAGTGCATGAGGCTCATTTCCTGAGAACCGCTCTTTCGGAACTTTTGGATCTTCTGACTGAGACATAAAAAAGCGTTTTAGAATTAGAAACAAAACCTATTT
>VYYI01001331.1:0-20321 GCA_021029175.1 Bilobella aurantiaca
GAGCCATTGCTCTTGGCCATCCGCTAGCTGCATCTGGTGCTCGCATCACTGCTCACCTCGTCCATGAACTCAGACGACGAAACAACAAATTAGCCATCGGCTCTGCGTGCATTGGAGGAGGTCAAGGAATTGCTCTTCTAATTGAACGTGTCTAAACTCTTGAATTTTTTGCCATTGAACTATACTGAATGAGAGTGCCTTCGTTAAATAACCTTGAGAATTTTCGCTTAGAAGTAACTTGAACAAGTATTAGGTTTGTATAATAAAGGCAAATTTCCGAATTCATCAAACGTTCGTGACGTTAAATCCACAATGGAAGTCTCGCCAAGTATGTAAACTTTTGATACACCAGATCGTACGATTTGCTAAAACCTTTTGCCTAATCTTTTTATAGTTTATTTGGGTAATTCTTGAATCAAGTCATTTTAAACGTAGCTTCAAAATCGATCGTTACTTAAATAGTTTATTAAAGAAATATTTATAAAGATATATTTAATGTTACAAGTATTAGGTGAACTAAACTAGAAATTTAATCGAATGTCCGTGGTGTTGTAATTGGAGCTAAAGTATCATGTAATCTGGATACGACGGATCGCACGATTTGCTCAAAGCTTTCGTCCTCTTTACACTCCACTTCAAGGGTCTTGAGGTTGACAGTGGCAGTGTTTCCAGCGACAACGACATTTAGGTCATCACCTTTGAACGTCTTTGGTAGACAATCTCGTCCAAACATTTCTTGCAATGTGTCGATAACGCATTCCTAATAAATAAAATGTAAAATAATTCATGTAACACTGTTGGCGTTTTGTTATTACTTTGAAATGCTCATGGTCGATATCAGGCGGTGGAGGGAACTCTCCAGGGTGATGATCAATCGAATCTGCCTGAAGAATAGCAGTCAGCGCAGCGTCGGAGTACATGTCGTTGAGGGGAGAAGCAATCCATTCGATTGTCACAAGCTTTGGTTCATAAATAACATCGACGGCATCAAAGACACGAATGATCCGCTTGTCCTTTGTTTTTCCTTCAAGGAGTTCCACTTGTTTCGCCATTTGAACCAGCATGTGGTGAAGAAGGTCAAAGGTACCAGCGAAGGAAACACTTTGCCTCTGGGTGACAATGCTTGTTGTGAGATCAGTGTATTCTGGAAAACGAGAATTATGAAATCGTTAAATACAGCAGCAACATCTTCAGAAGTGTCATAAGTGAATCATTGATTTACTTCCTAGATCGGTGGGAGCGACAATGTGATAATTGAAGTTGCGTTTGACAAGAATGCCTGAAATGTGGTCACTTTTCCCTGGCTTTGCTGCAGCTAAGCTCCCCATTACCTACAGAAAATAATGATAAAATAATCTAAAATCATACAATTAAAATATAATAATCAAATAATCTAAAGTCATACACATGAAATAAAACAAATAAATAATACATACAAAATAATAATACAAAAATATTAAACCTTTGCCATCTTCTCTCCCCTGAAATGGAGTTCAACAGCGGCCGTGTTCTTCGGATTGTAAATCTGTATCTTTTTAGAATCATTTTCATATTCCCGTGTTAAGGCTGCTTTCAAACGGCTCATTTCATTTTGTTCTCCGTGCACAAGGACCTGGAAAATATTACAAGTTGTAAAACTCATTTTGGTACGGATTTCTTTTTAATTTACGATATGCGGTGGTTTGAGAGTTCTGATGAAGTCTGATGTTTGCTCGTAATCTGTGTGGGCCGAAAATGAAATATAATCGACGGACATCTTCAACGGAACTTTGATTCCACTCATAAGAGTCACTTCCTCTGGTTCGGAAAGGATTTGTTTTGCTAAAGTGCCCTCAACGCAGTAGCCAGGGACTATCACACCATTCTTCGGATCAGTACACCACATTTCAAATAGTTCACGGGACAAACCACTTTGCATCATTCCTGGAGAAGCCATCACTACACATGGACCTACGTCGTCGAAGTGTTCAATACTCTAAAAAGAAATAACAAAAAGAAGAAAGACCTTTGATTGTAATATTGAAGTAAGACTTTTTGTACGATTCGCTTACCTTAAGATTCGAGATGTGCTTAAAAACAAAAGGATTACTGATGGCGATTTGTCTTCTGATTCTCTCGTTCATAGCATTAATATATGTTTGATATACTGCCATGCATTTCTTGGCAAGAGACGAAGCATAGTAAATTGGAATATCGTGTAATTCCGGATGAAGACTCCAGTACTCATCTGTAACGGCAATTACGTTTAAATCAAATATTACATTTTGCTCAGATTTTACTACTGCCTTTTAACCTAAAATTAGAAGAAGCTCTTGAGCTCGTCCAAGCGCAAATACTGGAATAAGGCATCGGCCGCCTCGACCTACGGTTTCGTGTATTATACCCGTAAACCGTGCTTCACGTTCTTCCCTTTTCTCGTGGATATGCGTACCATAGGTAGATTCCTGTTTGATAATAACGATCATAATGTAAATTATACAACAAGCACCTGAAGAAAAGTGCGACATGAAAAACCATACCACAATCATGACGTGTGGTGACACAGTAGGAATTTCTGCTGCCATAAGATGTCGATCCTCTTGTCTGGAAAAGTCTCCCGTGTACAGTACTTTAACCCCAGCGATTTCGATCATGAACATTGCAGCCCCGAGAACATGACCAGCGTGATAAGCCCAAAAGCGAATACCTTTCACTTCCTTCTCCTCGTGAAAATTCAGAACCTCAATTTTATCCATCGACGCTTCTAGATCGGCTTCAGTGTAGAGCATATGATCTGCTGATATGTTTCTGAAGATAAAATTAAAATTATAGAATAAAATTATAAAAGAATAAAATTATTTGATATTAGAAATCTTGTCTTTCTTCTACAGACTATTACTTACGAGACTTTAATGTAATCGGAAATAAGCCAACGATAAATTGCTTTTGTCGCATGCGTCATGAAGCACCGCCCCTTGAACGCCGTTTTCAAAAGAAACCATGGAAGAGCTCCGGAGTGATCCAAATGAAAACTGAAAAAAAAAATCGTAATACGCTTTATTGATTTAGGAAAAAGAAAAGACCACGATTTTATTCCCATATTTACTGCGAGACGAGAAGCAAGTCCACTTCATCAGCATCAATAAAGTCGACGTATGGCAGCGCTTCCAGTCCTACGTGTCCCGGATGTATTCCAATATCCAGCTACGTAAACGGAAAAATACAATTTTAATTTTTCAAACGAAACGACTTCAAATTAATTGCTTCACTGAATATCGACATTTTTCAAAGGAACAAACACGTTAAATTGATAATATACCATAATTTTCTTTCCCTTGAATTCTAGCATAATGCACGATCGTCCAACCTCTTGACCTGCTCCACTAAAATTCGAAATAAGGCATACATTTAAGAACCACGTCAATTAAAAATCCAACGATATGTTTGATTTTACAGTGGTCTTATGATCATTTGGTCGCTTTCTTCCGCTGGACCGGCTTCTGACTTTTTCATCTTTACAGAAGTTAGCGCACTCATCGCGAGTCACTCTCCGGATGAACCTTGACCTGACGAAAAATACTTCACTTGCAAAGAAGAAGAAGCACTCAATTAATTGCCTAAAATTTCATTCAAGAACTCGATTAACGTTAAAAAATTCAATTGTTTTTGTCAAAATAGAAGAGACGAAGAGAACGTAAAAATAAAATTTTGTAAACACCAATTGCCGCCTGCGTGTTTTATTTGAATAAAAGTTTTCGTAAGAGGGTGAAATTGAAAGGTCAGTTTTTAAGATTAGATTTTCCGAAACAACACAGTCATTAATTGAATCATGTTAATTTAATTAACAGCTTACTAAATTACTTACTAATTAAAGAGGTAATTAGTCAATGTTATGTTTGGTTAAATTACCTTTCCTGAGGCATCTTTCTTGAATGCTGGAGTTTAGTTTGAGTGTGAAAAAATACCACTTCAATTTAAGTGCCGGTAATTTGATAAGATTACTCTATTACTCAATTTTAATTAACATTATTTAATTTTATGTAAATTTTAAATTTAGCATTACATCTCAAATCCGGCAAATAGTCAATCCCTATCCCTGAACAAGGAGTTCATGCTAATGATGGTAACTAGATGCGTTCGATTCTGGTCAAACATTTTTACAAGATCATGTCATCGGCATATAGCTAACAAACAAGGTCCAAATCTTTTTCTATCCAATCTACCGATGAAGCGATTTATGACAAATTCCCTTCGCTGTCAACGCTTCGAAGCGATCCATGTTGAGGCGCTGGTGAGGAAAGCTAACGAAAGGATTGGAAAAGGGACTTCACATCTAACTTCTTCACAGTTGCGTCAACTGCTCTCAAAGATTGAGGAGGAGCAGCATGAGCTTAGAGAGCTGGAAACTATGGGAAGAGGTAATTGATATTTGTGAAAAGTAATTGATATAAGTGATTTTTGAAAATATTTTTGTTTTGTTCACAGACAATCAAGAACTGCGGGATATGGCTACTGCAGATGCAGAGAATTTGAAGATGTCGCTTGGCCAATTAGGCACAGAGGTAGGTTGAAACAGGTAATTCACATGAATATTTGTGATGATGAGGTTTATAAGAAAAGAAATTCAGTGCCAGTTTTCCAATTGTCTAGCTTTTAGATGTACTATTGAGTACTGAAGAGGATCCTATGGATAGCAGCGATGGATTGGTGCTAGAAGTAGCTGCTGGCGTTGGTGGGCAGGAAGCCATGCTCTTTACAGAGGAACTATTTCGCATGTATGAATCCTTCGCTGCCTTCAATGGATGGGACTTCGAGGTCCTGTCATATGGAGAAACCGAGCTTGGTAAGGAAAAGTATATTTTGAAATCTTTGTCATTTAGCATCGGTCAATAATGTTGGATGCAAAGCTTGGACAACAGGTAACGTATGTGAATTGAAGTCATTTGTTCCTAATTAACCATAATCTTGCAAAGGTGGCGCTCGATTTGCCAGCGGATCTATAACGGGTAAACGAGCCTACAGAATGTTAAAGTATGAAGCTGGAGTTCACCGTGTACAACGAGTTCCAAAAACAGAGAGGGCTGGGCGCGTGCATACCAGTACCTCATCCGTCGCAATCCTTCCCTTACCCACTGAAATTCAAATTGAAATAAATGCTGCCGACATACGAATCGAGACGAAACGGGCCTCTGGTGCAGGTGGGCAACATGTCAACAAGACGGAAAGTGCTGTTCGGCTCGTGCACATTCCCAGTGGGATAAGCATCGACTCGCAAACACAACGGTCCCAAATTCAGAACAAGTCTTCAGCGATGACCATGCTGAGGGCTAGGCTATACGAGAGACAAGTCCAAGAACAGCGAAGTCATATACGTTCTACTCGAAAACTTCAAATTGGCAATAGTCAACGAAACGAAAAGATAAGAACTTATAATTTTCCGCAAGATAGAGTAACTGACCATAGAATTGGATTAACTGTACATAATATCGAAGGTATTTTGGGAGGAGAAGACGCTCTTGAAAATTTATTATCAAATCTCGACGAATATGATAGAAAAGAGCGAATTAATGCAGTGCTTTCATGAAATTAAACCCCTAAACCTCATTCCTGACACCTGGAGCCGGATCATTTATTTGTCATTCCATGACACTTCCTCACTTCCTGAGTTTCAATTCACAAAATGTTCAAAGTTTAAGATGTAGTATTTATCAATTTTGTTGCTTTGTAAATGTTATAAGGTATATTTCTCTAATCGTTTTGGGATGTGATTCCTTCCATTTCTGTTTCCGTACTCTCTGAGAAAACAGGTTCCATAACTTCGCCTTCTACGAGGCGGAGGACCTTCGGGCCGTACAGGAGTACATAGGCACAGTGCCAATCACCGCCACCGGACAATTTCAATATTTCTTCGTCTGTCACACCGGTTACGTTGTCATCATCACATTTCAGCCAGAGGTTTTCAGAGTGCTTGATCCAGGCGACGTAGTGGCCAGATGAGGAAGAACGTCCTTTGTGTGTTAGAATAGCTTGGAGTTCATAAAATCCAGAATTATTGGATCCCAAATCTGGGAATTACAAAGATTATCATTAACTAACAGAGGATCTTTCAACACTCGGATCTATATATTTTGAAGCTTTAAAAAAAAACGTTTCACCTTTTTTCTTGCTGAAAAAAGGTGAATATCCTAGCCCCTGTAAAACAAGCTAAAAAAAACCCATGCACGAAAAAAATCGTTTAAAGATTTTCAAATTGACCTACCATCGTGAAAGGAATATGGTATGGCATTAGTCTTCACTGGATCCTTCTTTTCGTCATGAGCTGAGTCAGGAAGTTTGCCTTTCCCTTCTGCTATAGCGTCATCAAGCTCTTTGAACTTTTTTCTCATTGGAAGAAGTTTTTCTTGAAGTCTTGGAGTGCAGAGGTCAAAAGCGTCGAAAAGCATTGGAAACTTTACGTCTTTTAATATCTTAGCGTTGTTACCCCCTCTTTGTTTATAGAAGAAACGAACCATTTGAATTGTGAGATATGCTGGGAGTCGGTCAATTCTTGCCTTTTTCGTGTACTCGGCGTTACGATCCAATGAAGGCGAATTTTTTGTCACAACTTCATCCAATTTCTTCAATTGAAAAAGTAAACACCTTCACAATTTATACCTTTGCACATACAAACTTTGTATGTTAGTTTAGTGCTTACATGAAGAAGCCCTGACTGGAGGTAACGTGTTTCGGGTGCAATGAAACAGCTCAGTTGTAGAAATCCTTCCACGGAATTGGTGGGCTCCTCTTCGGCAGACTCGTTGTTCTTCCAGACAACAGCTAACTTTCCCCCAAAGTACTGATCAATCACTGAATTGTATTTCCCCTGATCATGAGGAGGCAACTTCTGTTGAAGCATTCGAACAATTTCTGTCCAACACTCATTGGCATCCTGCTGGGCCCAAACATCATGCTCACCACGCTCCGCAAAGCGAGGAAAGGCGTTGTGAACTGCTTGCAGTAAAACAACCGGTGGAAATGAAATTTTCTTATCCATTGTGCTGTACAAGTCTCGTAGGGCTGCTGTGATAGCTTGCGAAGCATCCGGAGACGTGAGATTACTAGCACCTGTAAACTTCTTTAGGGAATCAGCCAATGGTGGTACAGTTTTCAGACATTGAACAGTTGCGTTCAGATAACAGGTATTTCCTAGATTTGCCAATCCTACCGGCAATTCCAACTGAAAACAAAGTATACATATTTCTCTTGTAAGTTCATGTCATCGGTTAGATAAGGGGTATACTGTAATACCGCAGAAGCAAGCTCCGACTCATTCATATCTTCCAGAAATTTGACTTTTTCGACCGGGGCAACCTGGAAATCTTCGTCTCTTGTTCCCATAAGAAGAATCGTTGAACCAGAAGCAACAGGAAATGTTGCCCATGATGTGGGTTCGTCGCCCAGCGTCTTTCCTTTTACCATCAACTGCAAATAATAACCGAATTATAATGTTAAACTTTCTTTTCTTTTTATATCGTAATCGAGGGTATATTTCACCTTCTGCCGGCCAGGACTAACGCCAGTTAGTGCGTAAACTTGGGCCTTGAATAACGAGGGATCTTCATCTGTGTTACACTCCATGTTTGGATAGGTTTCACGGCTCCATTTTATAGTCACTAATAATGAAGTATCAACAAAAATAAGAAAGAATTCAATTGACCCGTAAGGGGTCACGCTTACCGGAGTAGTACCAGAAACCGGAGTCTTACCGTTTAACACAGGCATGTTGAATCGACTGATTTGTGAAGTCAATGGATGCGCTTAGAATAGACAGACAAACTTCAATGGAATCAAGAATAAAACAATTAATCCACAATTAATTATTTATCTATACTGACACAACACCTTCTTTCTTCGAAACCAACACGGTTCACCGAATGAATGACTGTGTCAAATTTTTTTGAACAGAGGAACAGACTAAAGAAATGTCCTTCTAAAAGTCACCTGAAATGTTCTTTTACATCTACTCATACCTTGGCATCAAAACTAATTTGTCTAATTAAATTATAATTAAAAAAATACCAAAAATATAAATAACAAAATTATAGATTTCATTATACAAAATAGTAATGCCATTTTCTTAACTACTCCTGAAATCAGTTTTAATTTTTTGAATTATTAGTTGAGAGGCTTTTTGAGACGCGATAAAAAAATGACAAATAATAATGCTAAAGATAAGTAATGTAATGATTTTGCAACCTTTGTGAAATAAATTCAACTGAATCACATCGTTTGATAATATTTCACGTCTAATTCATGCATTTACTTCCAAGAATGCCTACAACCACCACTTAAATCGAGTATTATTTAACCCAAGTACTATTTAATGTTACAAATTAAATATTTTGCAATCTGCCCATAGCTGAGTTGAGACTGAATCCTTTTACCATACATGTAAGCAAAACGCACATTTTCCTGCATTGTTTATATCGCATATTTTCGGTATCAAATCTCATTCATAAACACCAATTATTTTGTATCAAGTTAATTGACTAACTATATTAGTCAATATATTAATTAGTTATAGTTAATTATAATTAACGAAAATTTAAGCAATTGAATTAACTTAACGATCCGTGGTCCTGAATTCTCTTATCTTGGGACGGGAGAGTATTTACGTCGGTAGGATAAGAAGCAGCGGTTTGAAATTCCGATACGGATAAGGTAAATCATGAACGAATGTTTTGTGAGATAACTGTTCATTGAATCTAATTAATTAATCATAATTTAATCATGAATCAGGCTTGGTCGTGGCTTAAGGAGAAAAATATAAAGACCTCTAAGTTTCGACTTGCGACAAACGGAAGAAGCGCCTTCAATTCAGCGCCTTAAATTCATGAAAAGCGATGTACTGCTGATGCTGGCGCTGGCCTACTGCTCTTTAATTTTGACAAATGGCAGCACCTGTTGCAAACGCGGATGGTATTAGCGATGCGGCTCTGGCAGAGCAGCGTTTCCAAGCACGACATGAGCACCTTCGTGATGCTTTTCAACATTTTAATATTGAAGCGCAGATGGCCGAATTTCTGTCTACTGTAACACTAGACCCAATAAGCTTACAGCTTCGGCAAAGGGTACTGCACGATTTGGATACAGTTTTGCAGCCGTACTTTAAAAAAGTTCAGCTTTACCCATTTGGCTCTCTGATTTCTGGTCTTGGAGAAAAAGATTCTGATTTGGATGTCTTTGTGGACTGTTATGGTAAATTATATACATGAAGCGAAACAATTTGCTGTGGTCAGACTCGATTTTGTATGGTTCCTATTCTGTATTGATAGGAAACGCAATGACAGGCACATCGATGGATAAAGATTTGAAAATTAGAACATTCAAGAAAGTTTTAAGGATTCTTCGGGATAATAGAGACCGTGGGAGCTTCATGTTTCGGATGGTGATCCAGATTCCGTTCGCTCGAGTACCTATCATAAAATTTATCCACGTTGAGACAGACATACACTGTGACTTATCCTTTGAAAATATGCTATCCATAAGGAACTCTCTATTAGTTCAATTTTTAGCCGAACTTGACCCTCGTGTTCGTCCACTCATATGCCTTATACGCTACTGGGGCAAATACCATCAACTTACCGACTCTCTCAAAATCAAAAATTACGCTCTGACCTTATTGGTTCTCGTTTTTCTTACACGAAAGAGAATCCTGCCCTCAGTTTACCAACTGCAACATTGGGATCCCCCACCACCGGAATTCAGAGTGAACTACTGGAATGCTTCATTCTATTCAAATAAAGATGAAATTATTAAAGTTTTGGACAGCAATGGACGGCCGGAAGTAACTGTTAACGAATTTAATCAACCAACGACACTATCAATCCTTGAGTTGGCCATGGAGTTCTTTCAATTTTACAAGGATTTTCAGGCTGATCGATATGTGGTTTGCACCCTCACCGCCGAATTCATTTCAAGGTCTTTGTTTCATCGCAGCTCTGAACACGATCTCCCCAAAGAATTGGAAGAATATAAATCTTTTTGTCAGGATGCTGACATGGACCCTGAGCTTAGACGGCTCGAGACAGGATCTCATATGTCATGGATAATACAAGATCCATTTGTTCACAACTTCAACGTTGGTGCTGTTACGCGAGACATTATTCTTTTTCGTTTTCTCCGCGCATGCGCATCAACGGCTGAGTACATTTCACTCTTACTAGATTTATGGAAGAATGGTGAGGATTCTCCCAGCCCCAATATCATGGACATATTTTGTGACGTGGACTTTACAGATTTACCGCAGAATCGAAAAGAACTGAAAATTCTTCAAGCACGAGAAGCGGCACGCCAACTTGGAGACGCTGCCGGAGGCCCAAAGCTGTCTCAGCTTCAAACTACTACTACTACTGATAGACTTCCGGTTCAACAAGTAGGGAACCAGATTGCGCTTCCAGACGAGAATATTGTCAACTTTAATCGAAACGTTTCTATTCCCAATCGCTTGTCAGTTCCGCTATGTGAAGTTCAGTTTACGCTGAAACCGCCGGACGCTTTCAGAACTCAATTCACTGAAATGTTTTCCATCAGTAGACTCGCCTCGTCCTATATTCTTCACAAGGGAAAAGTTCTCTGGTTCCTTTTCATGAAAGACTACTTTCGTCTATTCTTTACAAAATGTCTGAACTTGGAGGTTGAAATTCAAGAAAATGAAATTGAATCAGCCAATAATAATTTTTCATCAAACGTAAGCAATCAGAACACTGGAAAATCCAATGCTAATACAAAGGAGGGCAACAATAGCGTCAGCGTCACTAATAAAATTGAACACACTTACGCGAACCCATTCCTTGCTACTGTACCATATTCATCCGAAATTGATGCCGTTGACAGTAAGGTCAACGTTTCTCAAGGTCAAGCACCAAAGAGGCAGATGCTGTCTCCAATGCGAAACCAAGGTACAAATAAGCCACCTTATGCGAAGTATCATAAAACTTCTGTAACAAGGAAAAGTGAATCTCCGGAAATTCTGGACTGTCACTGTCAACCAGGTCAACATAATGCGGGACATCAGAAGTTGGAGTCACTTTCAGACGAAATATATATGACACAGCGACAAATTAAAATTCGCTGTTCGGGCAAAAGAACAATTTGGGAAGGACGAAAAATTGCTCTGAGGCAACTCAGGAAGGAAGACTATATTAAGAAATCTCTCAACCAGTCTGCAGAAACCGAAAATTCTGTTAACCCCATGGAAATCGAAGCGGAAATCACAAGGCGCCTTAAGGGCAATTCGGCTCCGTTTATGTTTGACTGCCTAGCAACCTTCCAGTGCTCCAACGGTTCAATCGAGGTCGAAGTCAAAGAAGTAATGTTTCCTTTGCGGAAGCCAAGCAGGTCATTGACAGCTATTAATGCTGTAACTACGATGCTGCAAGAAATTCACGAAAAGTATATTCTCTTCCGTCTGGCGAAATGGCTGGAAGATCTTGTAAAGCCACTACCCGAGTCTAACAGGAAAACCGAAGGCCCAAGCCCACCTTTGCCGCCACCGGCAACAATAAATACAACTGAAAAACCTGTTTCTGGTAAGCGCAATCGTACTAAATTCGCACGTAGCTTTTATTTAATTGATGCAATTCATTTTTAGGCATTGGGCGAGGCCGAGGTCGTGGACGAGGATCATTGCTGCAATTTGGAGCTCAGCAACTCCCTGCGCCATCCATACAAATGTTTTGAAGATTCTGTATCACGGCTGTCAAGAATCGTACATAGAGTATTTTCAATTATATTAATATTTTACAAAAAAAATATATTCTTAATGAACTGAGACAGTGTACAAGTCGAATTAAATGGCTACACTGTATAATATCAAGTCGAATCGTTGTTTTCTTTATGAAGACTCTTTGAGATTGAAAATGACGAAAAAGGAAACCAAAAGATTTCATTTTACTAATTACACGTAACTGCATAGTAATTAAAATTTTAAATTTAGGTAGTTGATGAATCCCATTTTGTAAAGTCATTTGCCTATGGGAACTAGCTAATTTCAAGGACACGTTTCAATATGCGGCTGCTAGCAAAGAACTTTATATGTACTTCCGCTCCCAACTACAGCGCATCGCTTCTGCGCTGCATGTGCTTGCTTAAATTCGTTTTCTACGGTTTGTTCGAGATGCGGATTTCCAGGAAATGCATCATCGTCATCCCTGTTCTGGTGATTGTTGCGAAACTTCCGTTTAATTACTACACGAGCCTTTCCTCTGTCTTTCGCTGATTTACTCAAAAACGCTTGTTTTTCCTCCGTTCGTAACAACTCCAGCGATTTCGTCGGAAGCACCGTTGGCTGCGGATCGGGCGACGGTGGCCTGTAACTCAGATTCGGCAACGGAACCGCTGGGCGAGTGTCTACGGTTGGCTTTGGCTTTTGGATTGGCCTGCGCTTCCGCTTCCGAATTTTGGGTACTGGGCTCGCGGCCACGATTTCGGGAAGTGGAATGTCAGGAACGGTTGGTTTAACGTCAACTGGCTCGTTGGACGTTGGCAAGTAAGAATTAGTATACTGCTCAACCTCAGGTGCTTTCCGTGCTGTTTGCTCTTCAGGACTTGGGGGTACTTCGGCTAGACCTTTACGTTGTTCTAAAAATGCTCGACTGCTTCCGAACGGTGGAAATCCCTTTCGCTTCGATTCTTCCGGAATTTGCCGTTCCTCTTCGTCGATTCCACTTCCAGCCACGGTTGGCCGGAAGTGAACGTTGTGCTTCCGGGGAGTACTGTGCCTAAATTTCTGCTTCGGAGAAAGTTCCACCTGCGTCGCTGGGGCGGTGACACCCTTTGGGGGTTCAGCGTCAGCATTTATCCTTGAAGGCGGAAGAGTTGTGAGCCGCACGGGTGGTCTACTCGAGCGCTGTTTGTCATTTCGTTGCTGTTCTTGCTGACGCTGTTGTTCATTTCGTTGCTGATCCTGCTGGCGCTGTTGGTCATTTCGCTGCTGTTCCTGCAGGTGCTGTTGACTGATACGCTTTGCTTGCTCAAGTTTCGCTGGAATTGAGTAGAATTCGTCTCTTGCAGCCTGCCTCCTTTGTTCTAGTTCTTCGCGGCTAAGGTGTGCCTGCGATGGTGGTGCTCTCTGGACAGTTTCTGGTCTGTTTTGGTCTCTGCTTGGAGAAGCTGCTACTGCCGGACGCTGATTCGTTCCAGCCTCTCTCAAGTTACCTAAGTTCGATTCTGGCCTTAATTGCTGAGGTTTTTGGGATGATGGTGCCCTCTGAGGCACTTGTGACGTTGGAATCACCGCAGGATGCTGTGACCTTTGATGTAGTGGATATTCCTGAGGCCTTGACGTTGCCTTTGGCGCTTGCTGCAATACTTGGTGTCCGATCTTTTGACCCGACCTTGACCTATCACCGGATTCAATTTCAGATTCAGGAACTAGATCAGTTTCCTTATAAGTTTTGTAGAGTTCCTTATTGTGCTCATAATTGCGCTTCACGAAGTTGGCATCGCAGTTGGTATTGTACCACCATTCACAGACGCGCGTCTCCTGCGAGAAAATGGTTCCGTTTGTGCATAGGAAGGACTGCATCCGTCCATCGACGTCACAGATATGCCAAATCTGACACCGTGCGTCAATGTCTGCGTAAAATCCTGCTAGTCTCCCGATACAGGAAAATGAAGTCTTGAAAATCTTTTCATAAACTGGATAATGGATGTCAGCGTCCCCTGGAATGGTGTTGACACCATCAGGGTAGAACGGTTCCGCCGTGGACGTTGAAAAAGGGTCATCTCGATATTGACCATCATCCTCAGCGGCAGCGTCTTCGAGGTCTACTGTGGAAACAACAAATGGTTTGAATACACCATTTTCAATTTTCATCGACTTTCTCTTGCAATACAAAGCAAACATTTTCAAGAAAGTTTTCGAAAAAATTTAAATTGTCGCCATTTTTGTTCTGGAAAGACCTGAAATCTTTACCTGCGTTGGAGGTCAAGAGCAGCGCTAGTGCAATTGCCAGTAGCGCTTCCAAAACAAAGCAATTGGCCATGGGAACACTGTTGAAGGGACGCGTTTTTAGGACAGCAGACTCACGACCGCCCGACGCTTACTCGCTGCCGTCGCTTGGTCAACTAAACTGGTTCATCGCATGCCTCCTCGCTGAACGTAACATTATTTGCATAGCAGCTTTGCAACGTCTTGCGTCCTTAAGGGTGTCACTACTAAAGGGTTGTTTTGTTTTGGTGAAATGGCAAGTACTGGCAGCACAAGTCCATTGAAAACGAAAGGGACTTAAGGGCGAGTGGCCCTTATGCAATCTCCCCAAAGGGTATCAAAAGGGGTCCAAAACAATTGAGTCAGAGGATGATTGGCAGAAGTCTAATTAATTAGAAGGGAAGATCCTAAAAGAAGATGATGTATCAATCAGAATCGCTGCGGGACACGAGGGCGGAAGTCGCTTAAATCTAGATTTCCAATTCCAATTAAGGAAGTGGAGATTGATGCAATGGCTAAATTTAACTACCTTCAATCATTAATCAGGGATTTCTAATTAAAGACCACTACTCGTTTTGGAGTTTTAACGATTACGCTAATTACATCCTTATTTTTATATCCTCCTCATCAAGCACCGGAAGCTTCTACTTTGCTGTTTCCTTCCCCCTTCCGCCGCTGCCGTGTTTCCGGTTCTTCGCGTCAATTTTGTGTATCGACGACAGTGAACTACCTTTTATTGACCAGTTGCAAGACGTTCTTT
This sequence comes from Bilobella aurantiaca, assembly GCA_021029175.1. Taxonomy (NCBI): domain Eukaryota; kingdom Metazoa; phylum Arthropoda; class Collembola; order Poduromorpha; family Neanuridae; genus Bilobella; species Bilobella aurantiaca. The sequence continues at coordinate 14,712 of VYYI01001331.1, forward strand.
TTTTTTTACGTAATCGCTTGTTCTTTATTGCAACCGTAATTTTATGTGTCAACAAAGTAAACCGTCGTGACATGACACGCAAAGGTTTTACCTGTGGCCTCACACTGCGCTGATTATCCTCATTATGTGCTAATTACCTGCCTAAATACTTATTTATTCTGAGCACCCCTTCCCTCTAATTGAATAGCCATGACACTTGGCTCAAAGGGATTGTTAAGGGGTCCTTAAGGACCGAGTCGTGAGGGCCCTACATAAATGCATATTAATTCAAGAATTACTAAAAAAATGGGAAGACGTGTGTGACCCTGGAAGGGTAATTAATTAAGCGGTGTTGGTAGGGTCTAAAGAAGAAGGATGATTGATCCTATTAAATTGCTCACACTTAAGGGATCAATTGTTTTTAAGTGGATTTGAAATGCCTGATGCTGCATGTTGTAAGAGAGGAGAGCAAATTGGAGTGAAGGCGGAGACAAAGTACTGCACAAGTATTGTACAGCGAACGCTACAAAAGTACTGTGCAAGTACATGCTAACACTCCTGAGCCCTTAAGTACACGGCTTGTTTGACCACAATTATTTTTTTGTAAACTTTAAGAAGGCGAGGCATTTTTTGTTGTGTTTTATTGATGCAATGAAACCAATTATTGTGAGGGTGTGCTTTAGTGCTCTCGTAATTGTGAATGAAGATGAAGTTGAAGATGTTTGACAGGATTGGGTTCATCGTAAATTGGGGTGGGGCCGAATGGGGTACAAATTATTTTAGCAATTCAGCGCTGCTCCAACAATCGCTTTTAATTGTACTTGCCATTGTTGTACAATTGGACCACCATCAACGAATGCTGTCAATTGTGGAGTTCCAGGGTCAGAGCAAACAAGACAATTTTAGTCAGGGTTCGTGTACCTTTGATTTTAAAGGTTACCGTTACTCATCCACAATGACAATTATGATTCACCAAATGCAATAAATTTATCAATTTATCACACTTTTAAATCAATTTGTCACATATCAACTTATCACGTATTTTTTGGCATTAGGGTGAAAAGGAGGTGACACGATGCTTTCTCTTACTTTCACTTTCTTGAAACAGTGATTTTTGTCATTTGATTAGTTATAAAATCGCTTCAACTTAAATTAGAAATTAAATAAATTTACGATCATAACTAGGAATTTTATTTTATTAAACGATAATTTAAGATTGTTTAGTGTTTTTTTTTAAATAAAAATTACATTACTATTTTTTTAAATTTAGTTTTAATTAATCGTGATTCGTGAAGAGGATAAAACACTTCGTGATAAGGACGCCAATAAAAACCACTTCCTCTCAAAATCCATTTGCTATTTGCATTGCATCCCTCCCTAATTTGCATACGTAATTTACACCTTTACTTTCCTTATCGAATTAATTCATATCGTAGTAGTGCTTGACTTTGCGTTGTGAAGAGCCCCCTATAGCACAGCACAACGGAATTATCCCTTGACAGCCTCCACAGGATCTTCTGTCATTAATCAATCAGCTGCTAATTCAATTAACAACAGGTAAACGTCATCTCTTCCTGTTGAACCCCTCCCGCTTCACCTCGTGAGTCACCTGTCATTTGTTATTTGACCAATGACCAACTACTTAACTAATTGTTAATGTTAACTACAAATTGTCAATTTAATTTTTAAAGATCTTCAACTATACCGGCAGGGTATCGAGAATCCTTGTCCACTGTTAAAGCCAGAACGCCATCTTGGACACGGTCCGTTCAAGGCCAGACGAGAACAATGGTTAGCTTAATAACATACTTCAAAAGTAATTAGGTAGAGGTTAACCAAATACGATTTAAAATGGTTAATTCTAACTGCAGTCGGGTGATATGCAAGTATGCGAAATTGATCCCAAGTTGAAGGAATCGTTGCACTCGTTCCGTTTCCGGAAGGATTTGACTGGAAATTCTGCTATCATAAGTAAGACACATCATCTCTTATCTTCCTGTGTATTCATTCAATTTAATATTTCGTTTTTTTTTCTTATAGTGAAGGTAGATCGTGAGAAGCAGACAATAGTTATCGACCAAACGCTGGATGTAAGTAAACGCACGGACATGTGTCACTGAAATTCTGTTTCTGATAATTTTTGTAATTTCCAGGAAGTTTCGATTCCAGACCTGGTGGAGGAACTCCCGGACCATCAGCCACGCTTTCTGATTTTGTCGTACAAAATGAGCCACTCGGATGGACGCATTTCGTATCCGCTGTGCTTCATCTACATCACGCCAAGAGACAGTAATCCAGAGCTGCAGATGATGTACGCTGGAAGCAAACTGCATCTCCAGCGGGAACTGAACCTTACGCGTGTCTACGAACTGCGTGAGCTGGAGGAATTGACCGAAGACTGGTTACATTCCAAAATTAAATGATCTGGATATTATACACTTCCATGACATTCATCACAATTCTCGAGAACAAGGTGGATCTGTTTGGTACGATTGACCAGTGACAAGACTGTACAGCAATGCAATGTTAAACAAAATAATGTACTCAAATCTTTCTAAAATCGTCTTTCCAAAGCCAGCAATTTTGTAAATATTTCTCCTTTAGGGTTCTATTTCGTTCAATATTCCAGTCCACTCTTAATATTTAATTAGTCATTTACGTTTTCAAGTGGTATCGTATGGTGGAATAAAATTATTATGTGGAATTGTTACATTTTCCTTTCGACAAAATTTTCGTAAAAGTAAGTAGCTCCTGTTTAGTATTTGTTTTAATTTAGTTGTACCTGTACGTGTTTTAATTTAATTTTAAATTAGTGTAATTGTATATTATATTTTTCATAATTTTTAAATTGTTTTAAATTATTTCGTTTATAACGCTGCGTGCGTGAGTGAACAAAAGCTTTTTTCACGGCGGAATTGCCTCAATTTTGAATTCAATGTGTTTAGTTTTTTTTTGACACATTTACCCAATTGCAATTGTTAATTGTTAATCCCGGTTTACTAATTACTCTTTGCAGAATTATTATCATAAATCAAGCATATTATTTTTAATTCAATCAATACATCAAAAAACGATGAGTCCAGACGCAGGTAAGTTGAATTAAATATGTTATGTGAGAATCGAAAAGTAATATACGTTTTTGGTGTAGATAAACGTTCTGAAAGCGTATTAAAGAAATTTGAAGAACTGAAGCATCAACATCCAGAACTGGCGCCAGCAATCGCTGCAATTAGAGCCCTAATTTATTTCATAGGAGTTTCGGAAGGTAAGTGTCGGAATCACGGGACATAACAAAACGCCAAAGGCTTGTAATATTTTATACAACGATTTAATATAACCATTAAATCGATAAATTGATATTAAAATTAAAATGATAAATTTTAAGGGTCCACTGTCAACTATTTGGCACAGGAGTTGAGGGAGACTGTCGAAATTTTGCGGAGAGGGTCCGGAAAGGGAAAGTTAGCCGTGGTATCAGCTTCCGATCAATTCATTCGGTTCGCTACTATGAGTCTATCGAATATAGAGTTTGAGGTTTGTGCTTGTATTATTTGGGGTATACGAACTGACGGGTTAGTTTGTTTTACACAAGGTTTCACGGTTTTCAGGACATGTCAACGTGTAAAAAGAGGATTGAACTAGATGGAGGCAAGTATTTAAGACGCTGTGAAACTTCCATTGAACGGATTACCAAGAGAGGAATTTCTTTTGTCTTTGACGATGCTGTAAGATAAGAATCGCTAACAATATATGTATTAATAGTTCTATTTTAGCAAAATGACGACTATTTTCTTGCGTATAGAAAGTTCTAGTGCATGCCGACTCGCGTGTGGTACTCTCAGTATTAAAGGCCGTTCCAGAAAATATTCAGTTTCAAGTCTTTATAACCAATTCGGATCCTGGTGCTGAAGAGTATCGGTGAGGAGACACAAAAGTAGATCTAGTTTACTGCCATAAAATTGCTTATATCAGGGATCCTTTCTCATTTGTAGAAAACGTCTATCAGAAAATCTAAACATAAAGTGTCAAGTTATTTGCGACTCAGAAGCGGCTTCCATGATGGAAACCATTGACCTAGTATTCGTGGGTGCGGAAGCAGTAGTAAAGAATGGTGGCATTATAAACAAAGTGGGCACTTTGAGCCTTGCAATTTGTGCCAAAGAAATGAACAAACCGATGTATGTCTTCGCTGAGAGTTTCAAGTTTTCACTGCTTTACCCCCTGAATCAGAGTGATATTCCCGCAGAGTTTCGAGTAAGTTCGTTTTTTCATACGTAAACATTTACTTTCAAAATATTTTGGCCATGGGAAATGTCGTTAATTTACGCTTAAATTGCTTCTAGTTTGGAGCTAACAAGAAATTACGAGTGGACTATACACCTCCAAAATATCTTACCCTTCTCATCACTGACAGAGGTATTCTTACCCCAACTGCCGTTTGTGACGAACTTATTGAAATGTACATTTGAAAGGGGCCCTCCGAAATGCCATTACAATAATAATATTCCGTACTATTTTATTGAAATTGATTTGTCGTAATAAAACCAGATACCCAGTAATTAACGATATTTATAATTGCTTAGTGATTTACTGTAATCATACCTGCAATGCTTTGGCTATTTTAGCTTAACGAAGATCACTTAACTAAATAATTGAATAAATCACATTTTCATTTACTTATAAAAGTTTTAGCGTCTTTTCCAAATATCATGAAAACATGTTTTGTCACCTCTCGGAATACATAAGAAGCTTGTTTTGCGCATGCGTACTTTCATGGAATGCGCCATCACCAATTCCTTTGTGATCTAATCTAACTTAAAATCTCGGTTATTCATTAATTATGAATGGTAATTAGTCAGGCTTTTTGTGTTTGATTAATTAACTTTGTTTAGAATTTCGAATAGATTTCCACTAACTACAATCTGCCGTCTGTCGGGACCGGAAGGAGTCTTCGAATTGGTAATTGCTCAATCGATGTTGGCGTTTGGCGACGGCGAGGCGATGACCGATGAAGGTAAGAAAGTTTACATTTATCTGCCTTTCTGTATGTTCTTAGCAGTTTCCAACAGAGGCGGAATGTCAATGTCGTCGCTGACAGGAGGGTCATGTCCATGTGACAGCGAACAGCGTATCGGTATCGACAGTGTCAGCGCACTGGGAGGCTGTCAACCTGATCCTTCGGACCTTGAGACAACGCCGGATAACACTGGATTTGGAACCTTAATTTCCAAAATGAAGGAGATCAAGTTTGACTCAGTTTTTGGGATACACTTTGTGAAGGCAACGTATTCATCAGGCAAAATTGAACACATTCTTGTTAACGGGGGTCTTGAGCACAGTGCGCTTGGTAAGTTGCAATTCTTTAAGAGAAATCTTAACTGCGCTTGCGCGATATGCGAGCTGGGCGATTGTGAAAACAGCGATCTAGTTGAAAGGAACTGCCTTGTCCGGAACTGCTGCTGAATACTTGCATTGTTTTATTTATTGTTGTAGACACTTGTGTTGGTGGAGTCTCCAGCTCCACACGACGTGTTCTGACTCAGACCGAAGTTCTGCTGTCCTTCCAACAACTTGATGTGAACAATTGTCTTCTAGCCGAAGCGGACTACCCGAGTTGCCTTGACCGTGCCT